>NW_023591140.1:1096101-1127147 GCF_014843425.1 Jatropha curcas
GCCAAACGATGATAACTGTTAAATGAACAAACTCAAAAACTCAAAAATAGCTCCAGTTAACATTTCTTTTCTTCAATTTTGAATTTGGCGCATTCTTGTGGAAGAAGAGAAACAATGGCATATGACAAATAACTTAAAACGATCCATTTCATTTATGAACAAAACGAACTCGTTTCACTTTGCGTTTTGTTCATGATTATGCTACGATTTGAATCCTGATAAGCATATCAGCTAGTTATAAAAATGGAAACAATAAGAAATAGTTGAATGATTATTTGCACATCCTCAATGATTTTTTGTCCATAAAACCAATATTGCATAGAAACATATATATTTGGTGATTTTAAAACTAAAATAGCTATTAATTGAGTTTAATTAAAAAAATTAAAAATTGAGAATTGCTCTCCATAATATTTTACATACTTGTCACATCTAAAGGGAGCTTAAACTTTTATATTGTTTGGAAAAAGACCTTCAATAATGCGTTATTTTATCTTGTTGCCCCTAATTGAGGAAATTCTCTGCTAAATTTCTATTTTGAAAAAAATATTGGTTCAATTGGTTGAGGAAGGCTGGGGAAAGAATCTGAACGTATAATATATTTACCAAGTGATTTAAGAAAACAAATTATCATTTTTAAATTGAATGATAAACCATTATCGTAGTTATTAAAACAATGTGTATCAAATAAATTTTTAATTTACTTCAATATCTCAAATAAATTTTTTTTTTTCTGAAGAATAGGTGAACTACATTCTGTTTTTAATATCAATTAGCTAGAGAAATACATTTCAATGCAACTTGCAGTCACAAATATTATATATTTTTTTTCAAATGCATTTTTTACTTATCATACTCATTACATGCTAAGTATTTATCATAAAAAAACATGCCAAAGGACAAAAATTTATATTGTGTAACCAATTGAGAAGGTATGAAAATAACGAAATAAAAATATGAGGTTTATGTGAGAAATTAGAATTATATTGACCTATTGTATGTTCCTAATATAACAAAAATATGTTCTAGCTAGTAGCGCAAAAAAAAAAAAAAAAAAAAAAAAAAAAAAAAAAAAAAAAAAAAAAAAAAAAAAAAAAAAAAAAAAACAAAAAAAAAAAGTTTTATTCATGAAAGAATCAATTCTAATATCATTTAGTGTTTTATTACTATGTATTCATGAAAAAATGAAATAATGGCATTTTGATCATTCAAATGGACAATAGTCATTTGCACTAATAGAAACTACATGAAATGAGTTAAGCAATATGTAATGATAACTGTTTTGTATGTACTGTATAGTTTCAACTTTCAAATGCATAAATACAAGGTAAGAGTTTCAATAATAAGATAAATAAAATTTTATAATTGTTTATTAAAATTTAAGATACTTTATTTTGGGTGATTAAATTGATATTATATAATTACTTATTTTTAAATCTTTAATTTTTATAGTTTTGTTGGAAAAAATATTTTAAATTCACAAAATTACATAATTACTTTTATATTTAATAATAAAAAATTAGATATGGTTATATTTAGATATTTTAAATATAATAGTGGAAAGAAAAGAAAGATAACAAAAGGGTATAATTGCATTTTCAAAAAAAGGGTATTGTTAAATTTACGGTAGTACTATGGTTAAAGAAGAGAATACAAACTAAGAAATTTTATTAAAGGATAAGTGCATTGATATTTTCCATTAATGTCTATCATAACCAAATAATCTACTTTCAAAAAAAATCATAACCAAATAATCTACTTTCAAAAAAAAAAAAAAATAATCCACAAAATATTAAAATAATTTGTAAAAAATTAGAAAATAAAAAAAATTATGTTTTCTCCTTAATGGGTTTTCGCAATCAGAAATTATAATGCTCTAATAATCAACAATTTGATGCCAAGCACTGTCAGATTTGTAGCCACTAACAAAGCTTTTCTAACATCTTAACAACATAAGCCCTCGTTATTAACTGCAAAATGCATAAATATGTTTTTTAACTCGATGTATTTGTTGCTTTAACCTCTGATTTGTTTTTCGAAATATAATTTTCCTGTAAAATATTTTTCAGATTTTCCAATATTTAAGGTGCTCAAAAAAATCAATCAATAAAAAATATTTTTTTATTAAAGAAAAATTAAGTCATTTTTAAGGAAAATGACTTTCAATTTTAAAAAAAGGAAAACATTTTACAAACATCGATAAACTTATTGTTATAATTTTATAAATACATATTATTAATTTATTAATTACTGTTACTCATCGTCACATGTCACTGATCACCATCACGGCCCACCGACCACCATTTGGACACGGGGATTATCACAAATTTATCATCTTTTATGATCACAAATTTTATCATCTTTTTATGATTTTTCTTTCATTTTAACAATAAATTCTAATAATATAAATATTTTTTATGAAAAAAAATTAATATATTATTTAATAAAATTTCTAAATAATTATAAATATTTTTTATGAAAAAAATTAATATTTTTTAATTAATTTTTAATATTACAATCAAATAACAGTAAATGAATTATTTGGAAAATATTTTTAAAGAATATATATTTTTTGAAAAATATTTTTCAAAGATAAATTATTTTTCAGAAATTCACGGAAACTTGACTTTTTGAAAAATTCAACAATAAAAAAATAAAAAGAAATAGCAAGCATAAATAAAAAATAATAATAAATAACTGAAAGTCAAACAACAATTGTTCATAAAAAGATAACTAATTTATTAAGAATGGATCACAATCTTCTGGGTCGTTACCATTATTAATATCATTATTATTACAATAACTTCCAAAGCTTTTATAACTAAACATCTATGAAATTTAGTGCTTTGGCTGATGCAGATAATATAATTATTTTCCACAAACAATTTCACAATTGCAAAGTCTTTTATCAGATCCTGAAGTCTGGCATTGGCAATTCTTTGGCATGCTACTTGCTCCATATTTCCCCAAAAAGTCAACCAAACATTGAGAGTTTCCATTTGCTCCACAAGGCCCTCCTACAAATATATCTTGCTTGGGGCACCAAGTCGTATCCCCTGCATGTCAAACAAAAACAAACATAAAATTATCTCTTTTATTATTATTATTTATAAATTTTTTTTTATTTATTACGAGGCCCGATCGACCGAAATAATACCGCGGACTAGACAATTATGGATAGCTTTCCTCTAAACTGTTCGAGAGAACTCAAATTCGAGATCTCTTACTTTTCATATGAGTGAAAAGACCAATCAGACCACACCACATCTAATTGGCTAGAATTTTTTTTTTTCCTATATGCTTCGTGGTAACGACAAATATGACAAACTTACCTTGAATACATATTGATGAAGTTAATAGCATCACACAAAAAGCAAAGAGAATGGTTGTTGACTTCATAATGTTTGCTTCTAATTTTGAGTTGTTTCAATGATAAAATGTATACATTGCTTGAGTATGAACTCCAAATTTATAGGCACCTAAATGACTAATATGGATATTTTTTATTATGTGCATAAACAACTGTTAGAACCAAATTAAGTAACTTGGAGATTTTTATATTTCCTATATGGAAATTTCTGCCTAATTTAAAGAGAACCTTAGAAAAAATGACATGGATAATTATGAATCTTCCAATTTAATATCATAATCAAGTTTGTCATACCAAATCCATATATAAGGATTAATTAAGGTAACCTCAACATTTATGAATTGGTTTATATTTGGCTATATATTCCAATTTAATATTAGAAGTAATAAAAAATATGCATTACACATTATTATTATTATTATTATATATAATTTAACTTTTTTATATTATTTTTGTTGTTTTTTGTCTGTGTAATTCTTATTTGAATGTAAATACTAGTCTTTTATCATCATATTAAAATATCTTTTTTATATATTTAGTCATTGTACTTGTTCATTATTTACTTTGTTTATTTATAATTTTAATTTTATGTATTTATATATAATTTTGTGACACCCTAGGCGAATCCCTCATCGGCTAAGTACAAGTTAAAAGTGATATACATAAAAAATGGCTAACTTTAAATTAATAAGAGAGTTTTTGGGCTACGAATTGGTTTTAACTCAGGAACAAATCTGTACGGACTTGAGTCCATAACGTAGGCTCATTGTGCTAACTTATATAACTTTTGTCTTGTCCAATGTTCTAATTGTCTTGCTGTTTAAAGTTTTTTATAAGACAAAACTTTGATGATTTGGTATTTCCACTGAAGTGCCCGTATTGCTTCCTTGATATAAATGATGATATTGTGCAAGAAAAAATATTTATAAATTCACATTATTAACTAATTACTTTTGTATTTATTTAAAAATATATATAGTTCAACATTAACTATCTAGCAATGTTAATTTTTTATTTTAAAATTTAAACTCTAAAATTAATATAATGTAAAAGGAAGGAACAATTAAATATAAACAACTATGAATATCTTTCAATAATAATTGTGATAAATTAATAATCATTGGTGCTAAAAGTTTCTCTCTTTTCTTAACAGTAAATTCTTTAGAATAATGAGTAAAATACATTTAAAATTTATTAATTATATTTTCATAAAAATATTTCTCAAGTTTCATTGCAACCAAATAATGAAAAATGAGTTATTTGAAAAATATTTTTAAAGATAATTAAGTTATTTTTTGAAAATTTACGGAGCATTAACGTTTTGAAAAATTCAACAATGAAAAAAAAATAGCAAGCATAAATGAAAAGAAAAGAAAAGAAATAAAAATAAATAAATAACAACAATTGTTCATAGATAGATAACTGATTTATTAAGAATTGACAACAATCTTCTCAGCTGTGACCATTATTAATGTCATTATTATTACAATAACTTCCAAAGCTTTTAAAACTAAACATCTATGAAATCTAGTGCTTTGGCTGATGCAGATAATATAATTATTTTCCACAAACAATTTCACAATTGCAAAGTCTTTTATCAGATCCTGAAGTCTGGCATTGGCAATTCTTTGGCATGCTACTTGCTCCATATTTTCCCAAGAAGTCAGTCAAACATTGGGAGCTTCCATTTGCTCCACAAGGCCCTCCTGGAAATATATCTTGCTTGGGGCACCAAGTCACATCCCCTGCACATCAAATGAAAACAATAATAAAATAATCTCTTTTATTATTAATATTTATAACTATCAGAAAATATATCCCCACTGCACATCAAATGAAAAACCCATAATAAAATTAATCTCTTTTATTATTAATATTTTATAACTTATCAGAAAATATATATATTATATATTATATATATTTTTTGGATATATTTTTTGGTATGCAAACTTACCTTGAATACATATTGATGAAGCCAATAGCATCACACAAAAAACAAAGAGAAGGTTTGTTGACTTCATAGTATTTGCTTCTAATTTTCAGTTGTCTAATGATATCTAAAAGGTATACATTGCCTGCCTGTGAACTTCTAATTTATAGGCATCTAAATGACTAATATGGAAATTTTTTATTATGTGCATAAATAACTATTATGACCAAATTAAGTAACTTCAATATCTTTATATTTCCTATGTGGAAAATTAAATTTCTACCTAATTTAAAGAGAACCTTAGAAAAAATGACATGGATAATTATGAATCTTCCAATTTAATATCATAAATCAAGTTTGTCATACCATATCTCTATATAAGTATTAATTAAGGTAACTTCAACATTTATGCACTATTTTATATTTGGCTAAATATTTCAATTTAATATCAGTAGTATTCAAAAACTTGCATTGCACATTGTTTATACTCGTTATATGTACTCATAATTTAATTTTTTTATATAATTTTTACTATTTTTTATCTATATAAAAATTTGAATGTAAATATTAGTCTTTTATCATTATAATAAAAATATTTTTTTCTATATATTTACTCATTGTACTTAGTCATTATTTACTTTATTTATTTATCTTTATATAAATTTTGGTCTTTTTTTAGAACGACATTTGAAAAGTTTGGGATGGTGAAATAAGTAGTAATGATAAGTGTCCTATACTTTAATTTAGCTTAAAATAAATTTAAAAATAAATTAAGTAATTATTATTTTTATAATAATATTTAACTTTATCTATCTTTTATGAAATTTAAATTTATAGGCATCTAAATAACTAATATGGATATTTTTTATTATGTGCATAAAAAAAATTATTAGAACCAAATTAAGTAACTTGAATATTTTTATATTTTCTATATGAAAAACTACATTTCTGCCTAATTTATAGAGAAACTTCGAAAAAATTTATATGGATAGTTATGAATCTTTCAATTTAATATCATAATCAAATTTGTCATGCCAAATCTCTATATTAGTGTTAATTAAGGTAACCTCAATATTTATGATTGATTTATATTTGGCTAAATATTTAATTTGACAGTAGTATTGCACGTTGTTTATATTCATTACATACACTTGTAATTTAAAGTCTTATATAATTTTTGCTATTTTTATCTATATAATTCTTAATTAAATGTAAATATTAGTCTTTTATCATCATAATGATTTTTTTTATCTATATATTTACTCATTGTACTTAGTTATTATTTACTTTATTTATTTATAATTTATAATTTTAATTTTATGTATATATACACAATGTGGTCTTTGTTTTTAGAAGAGGAAAAGTTAGGATGGTGAAATTAATTAATAATGATAAATTGTCCTATATTTTATTAGTTAAAAAAGAAATTAATTATTATTGTTTAATTTTCGAAGCACTGAGCTTGGCTAAATTATATTAATGGTCACATAACTTTGCACTTATTTTTATAAAATTATATTATTTCAATTTGTCATTTTTTAGTTACTAAATTTTGATTTTCATATCAAAGGAAGTTTTATTGAAAAATACTAACATGGTACTAAAATTAAAATATTTCATTTTACATTTAGATATAATAACTACTTCACAAGTAATTTTAGTTTTGAGATAAGTGATAATTTGGTCAAATTACTCTTGATTTTATTATAATTTAAGAGAATTAATTATTTATTTAATTCCGTGTAAAAATTTTAAACGACTTATATTTTAAATTTAAGAGAATTAATTATTTATTTAATTCCGTGTAAAAATTTTAAACGACTTATATTTTAGACTAGAAGGAATATTAATTACTAATTTGCCGGGTAGTTTTACACCTTATATGTCCTTTATGCAGAATAAAATATTTCATTTTAAAAATAACATATTTTCGTATAATATATTAATTTGAAGTTTATCTATTAATTTATTTAACAAATAATGCCATTTACATGAAATAATTTTTTAAAAAATAAGGCAAAAAGAATTTCATTCTATTGTTTATATTTTGTAGCAATTTTTTCTTCTCTTTCTTATATTTCTTTATAATCTTGATTTATCTTCTGTAAAATATGTAATTTTTAGTATTATATTACCATTTCAATTACTAAATTTTAGTCCGTCACCTTCAGTTAAAATAAAAATTAAAATTGAGTGATCAAAAATGGCAAATTGAAATTATATAACCTTAATGAAATTAAATATAAAATTAAGTGATTGATGATATAATTTGCTTCAATAAGTATAGTTAAAATAAGATAACACAAGTACATGATTCATTGTAAAAATTTAATTATAAGATGATAAGGACAATCACATGATTCATGGTAAAAATTTCACAATATGGAAACACATTTTTTTTTTAGAAACAGTACACACATTTAACACATTCAAAATCTGGGGAATGGCTTTGTTGACAGAAAAAAAAAAAAAAAAAACAGAATTGTTTGCTTTCCATTAAATATTAGTTTATTGCAATTAAAATTTGTTGATAAAAAAAAAAAAAAAAAAAGGTAGGCAGAAGTGTTTGCTTTCCATTAAATATTAGTTATTGCAATTAAAAATATATAGAGTAGGAGAATTAGAAATAAAAACCCACTAAAGATTTGAAAATTAAAAATAAAAAAATATAGTGTTTTCTTAGTGGAGATGTTAATCATAAGCAGGTAATTAATTGTTTAACCCACTAAAGATTTGAAAATAATTATGTACATTGTATCACGTGTCTTCAAATTGGACCAAATCAAATAAATATAAACTAAATAAATTAATTTTTTTATAAGAAAACTTGAATTTTCTAAATAATTGAATCAAATTAGTTGATTTGATTTAATTTTTAGTATTTAATTTAATTTTTAGGTTACATGAGTTTGATTTTTGAAATTTTAATTGTACGTACTAAACGGAATTGAATTAAAAAGAATAAAATTTTCTATTAAAACTAAAACTAAAATGGAACTAAATTTTAGAAAATCGATTGCTTCAATTTATTTTAATTGAGTCTGTAATTGCCAATTTGTGTAAACGGCGGCGAAAGTAAGTCCAAAACGCGGTAGATTAAAACAACTTGGGCACCGATGGCTTCAAAAGCAATAGTAACTGGAAATTTACCAAAAGCTAAGAAAATGATGATCAAAGGTTTAGCCTTTTAGATTAAGTTTTTATTTAATGATACTAGTGGTTTTTTAAAGGATTTTAAAACTTTAGTCAAAGGCCAAATGAATTGAAAGGAGTATCTACCATTGAAAATCGAATTAAAAACTAAATTAATTAATTTTTAATATTTTATCTTAAAAATCATTACTATATATTAAAATTTTTAATCTTTAAATTGTATTTATTTATTTTATTTTGTTGGACCATTATATCGATTGACATTTACCTAGCCAGGGCATAAATGAACCGAGTCGGCTCGTGAGTTGTTCAAATTCAAACCTAATGATATTCAGCTGGAAAACTTATCGAGTCATATCGAACTTCTATATATACATATATATAATATTTATTTTAAACTTATTTGTATATTAAGTTTATAGCTGACCTCTAACTCAAAATTATCTGAATCCAACTGAAATTGAGCTCAATTTTTAGATTCGTCGAGTTTCAAACGAGCTCGAACAAACTAAATTTTATAAAGTTGAGTTTCTAGGAAGTTCAAGCTCGGCTGTTTAGGTCCATAGTAACTTCCACATATTGTATATGCCTATTTATAGCATAACCACCAAATGCTTTGACATCATAAACGCCAAGGAACGTTATTAATCTAATATCCAAAGATAATGAGTTCTCTCTTCCTTGTTGCATCTGCTTTTGCTATTCATTTTGCACTTCTAAGCACTTGTGCTCAAGCAAGACCTTTACCAGGTAATTACAATTATCTCTTTCCTTAGATAAATCATACATTACTAATTAAGTAATAATATGATATTAATTGTATTATTAATCATATTATATCTCTTTCCCTATGTAATGCAGATTTGTCTCTTCTCAAAGCTACAATATTAGCTAATTACGGAAGGAATCAAAGTCCGCCACCACCATCACCGGTACCATCACCAAGATCCCAAGAGCTAACAACAATTTACCAGAAACCCTTGCCTTCACCGCCACCACCACCAAAACCCGCGTCGCCGAACGTCCAGCTCGAGATTATTGCTTCTCCTGCATGCAGTGAAGGAGACAGTATCCCATGCAATAATAAGTACATATATATGGTAATGACAGCTGATAGTAATTATGGAAGAACAACAACACCGCCAAAGCTAGCTTCACCGCTACTGGAGTAACTCTTCTTCATCACCAACAAACAGTTCTGGAACAGGAACGATCGCCTCCTGCTAGTTATTTCTTGGCTTTATCATCTTAAGCTAGTATCAAATGTACTTTAGGACAAAATAAATGTAGTAATAATAAAATATTTTATAATATTATTAAATATATGTAGTAAGCTAAAAATGTATTTAACTAAGTTATATTACATTAATTTTAATATTGATTTTCCTTGTTTTCTTCTCCAACTAGTTAGTAGTTAGTTTGGTTTTTGGTTACATTAATGATGTTGTTTGCTAAATTAACTGTACGATGTTGTTTTTTTTTTTTTGAAGTTGAAGTAGAGAAATTATCCTGAAATATTTTTTTTAAATCCTAAAATAGTTTTATATAAATTAATTAATAAGTATTACCACTATTATCTGAAACATATAATTTTTTAAATAAACGATAGAGAAAATTATGATTTCCTAGAGTACTACTCTCTCAATTTAATTAATTAATTAATTAATGTTGCATTGATCTAGAATCATAAATTGAGATTTAGGACCACACTTCCAGAATCTAAAAGATAAACTAAATAAACCAAATTGAGTGCACCATATGCCCATAACCACTACTATCTATCATTATGTTTAATAAATTACATAATGAGACATGGTGCCCATTAGTGCTGTCGTTTTCTGCTAAGTTTTTTTTTTTTTTGGATAAATGGTCATAATAATACTCTCTTTTACTAAAAAAAAATATTTTTTTATTAATTTAATTTATGCATAAGTCTATATATATTGGAGGATTTAGGTAAGTTAATCCCATATTAATGAATTATAATAGGAAAGTGGGGACTGGCTCAATGGACTGCCCACGTGCTACCAAAAATTGTCAACTGAGGTGACAAAATATGGACCCTTAAATAATGATCGATAGTGAGCTGAGAGACTGTTCTAATACTAAAATATTAATATTAAATACTCTCTTCGTTACAAAATATAAGTTATTTATAATTGATTATTTTGTCTCATATTATAAATAGTTTTAAGTATCTTAAGGAGTAATAAATAATATTTTTCTAATATTATCTTTATTTATATTAGATATAATAACTACTTTACAAGTAATCTTAGTTTTGAGATAAGTGATAATTTGATCAAATTACTCTTGATTTTATTATAATTTAAGAGAATTAATTATTTATTTAATTCCGTGTAAAAATTTTAAACAACTTATATTTTGGACTAGAAGGAATATTAATTACTAATTTGCCGGGTAGTTTTACACTTTATATGTCCTTTATGCAGTATTTGGTATTTTAACAACGTGTGATTCTGAACACAATTTATGTAAAGTCGAAACGTCTTGATACCTGTGACATGCAGTATCTAATCTAATCTAGTGAAACAAAAGAGAAAAGGTTATGTTTGGATACTGAGAAATAAAAAGAAAAGCCGAGAAAAGATAGAAACTGAGATGAAGATGAAGACAGGAGGGAGAGAGCAATTTAAGAGAAAGAAGGAAAAAATATCTATAATTGATATTCAATTCCTTAATTTCTGCTGATTAGATTATACTGTATTTTCAGAATCAAAGGCAAAATACAATTCAATCCTCATAATTTTATTACAATCACATTTGAGTACAATTGCAGCTATTGTTCCAAATAAACGTAAATTAGTTCCTAAAAAAATAAATAAATAAAGCGCAAATGAGTTACATAATGATATTTATTTTCTCAAACTTTTTCACTGTATTTAAAATTTGAACTCAGAATTTTTAATGAATAAGTATCAATTGTTATATATTATTCAAACTAGTCAATTTAAAATATTTCATCTGGTTATGTAATTGTGAATAAAAAGCTTCAATTTACAAATTTTGTACTATTGGTCGAATTGTTACTTTATATAAAATGTTCAGTGAGCCACATGTCATATTTAAAGTTTCAGTTTTTAGTAAATGTCGAGAGATGTCAAATATTAAGAAACTAAAACATTTGGTCAAAAATAAAATAAAAATACTTAAAGTAACCTCAAACAATATTAAACTAATAGATTTGGTCAAAAAGGAAACGCCGAAAAAAAAAAAAAAGAAAAAAAAGAAATAAGAAATATGTAAGAGCAAATCCCTATACAATTTATATGATTCAACAAAGAGGATGACGACTGGCGACGATGACCACAATGACGGTAAATATGATATATACGGTGTATATTCTGTATTAATATAATTCAACAAAGAGGATGACGAGCTCGGCGCGATGACCACAATGACGGTAAATATGATATATACGGTGTATATTCTGTATTAATTAATATATATATATATATATATATATATACTATAATTAATATATATAATATATATATATATATATATATATATTGTATCAATATTCAATTTTCAAAAACATTGTATCAATATCAATTCAAACAGAATCAAGAGTTCTACCTTGTCTCTACAGAGCGTAAACAGCATCCATGGTGGTGACAGTTTTCCGGCAAAAATTAAGTCTCTAGTACGCTCATACAAAAATGAAATTGCAAAAAAAAATAGAATCTAAAAAATAAGAAGAAACTGTGAAACAACACCAATTATGAAAAGAACAATTGGCGGCTGAAAATAATGAGAGTAAAACGAGAAATAACGATAAGAAAATAATAGACGGCAACAAAATGAGAAAGAATGATGCTCAAAATAATGGAGGCTGCAAAAAGACGAGAGCAGAAAAAGAATAGAAACTAAAACATGATAATTAAAATAGAAAATTAATAAAAAAAAAAGAAACACTAAATAATTAAAACACCGATAATTAAAATAGGAAATTAATAAAAAGGAAACACTTAATAAAAAGGAAACACAAAGCAATTAAAATACTGATTTACTAACAAACTAACACTTAACAAAATAAAAAAGGGTATAAAAGTAAAAAATAAACTTAAGCCGACAATAATTTAAATTGAAAAATCAAACCGACATTCTCTAAACACATGACATCTACTAGAATTACCCATATATAAAATATCCAAGCCCAGCCCACTAATAAGTTTATAAGTTTTGCTCCAATATAGTAATGCCCAAACAGGCTCAAATTGGCCCATATCAAGAGTCTGTTCAAGTCAGCTGTAACAATGGAGAAGAGAAGAAATTGAAACGACGCACGAACATGGAGGAGGAGGAGAAGAAGAGCAATACTACAAAAACTTCCACAGCAGAGAATTCCTCTCGATCAGTATCATTTCTTCAAGCATTTTTTGTCCATATAATTTGTGGACTTGGTTTAGCAATAGCCTTATGGGTGGCTCACGATCTCTACTCCATCAATCTCGTCTCAGATCCTTCACGAACTCTCCGCTTGATTTGGGTACCTCCTTCTTTCTCTATGCTTTCGATTTTGAATTTTTGTTTGGTTTTGTATATAAATCTGTTCTTTCTCTTTCTTTTTTAGATGGTGGAGAGCTCAATCGTAATACTTCTTTACAGTTGGTTTCGGATGGATCCTGAACAATGCTCGGTACTTCCTATTTAGTGGTTATCTTTTTCTTTTAGCTCTCTTGTTTGGTTGTCTGGAAAATGTGGGAAAAAGGAAAAGAAAATGTGAAGCAGTTTAAAATATTAAACGGGCGAGAAAATTTCTTAGTTATCCATCAATTATCTTTTAGTCTGAATTCTCAAGTGTTTCTTTCATTGCTTAAATTATGTTATGTTATGTTTATGTTTTACAGTACTTGAAAGCTGTTGGACGAGGCATGTTGGCTCTCCTTGTTGGTTAGTCTCGAACTTGCCTTTTTTTTTTTTTTTTTTGGCTCTCCTTGTTGGTTAGGTCTCGAACTGTGCCTTTTTTTTTTTTTTTTTCTTCGCTACATATTATAATTAATTGAAATCTACATGACTAAACAAGTAACTATATATATATATTAGCTAATGTATTCGAATAATTTCAGGATGGTATCTATTAGAATCCCTATTAAAAATGTATAAGTTTAACTGAATAAAGTAGTATTAATTTGGCATGCCTTTTTTTTTTTTTTTCTTCGCTACATATTTATTATTGAACTACATGACTAAACAGTACTATATATATATATAGTATGATTCAATAATTTCAGGATGTCATCTATATGATTCCTATTAATAAATGTATAGTTTAACTGATAAAGTAGTATTATTTGGCATGCGTAATTTTTGATTCTGCATAATTTGATTACCCCCTGAAAAGGAAGCATGGATCAAATAAGACTTATGTTGAGTTTTGAAAATCAGCAAAATGAACAAGATTAGGTGATCTTTTTGTTGGATTGGAGAGATATATGAGATGTTTTATTTGGTGGTATTGTGCATATACAGTTTGAAGGAACATGCCTTCTAAAAGAAACCTTTGGCTTCCGGTTTTAGAATTTGATCAGCTTAGACCTTAATCAAAGGCTGTTAGGCAGTGTTCCTCAGTAGCATTTTCCATGGGGGTTCCATATCATCTTAAATGGTTTTTTTTTTTTTCAAAGTGACATTACTTACATTTTAAAAATATATAAAGATATATATGTGTGTGTGTGTGTGTCTGATTCAATAGAAGAGATAATATCTATTGAACTATTCCCTGATAGCTTGACACAGATGTGTGGTTTCTGTAATTTCTCTTTGCTCTGTAAAATGTATTTTCAGATGGAATTTTTAATTGGAAAAGAATAAATCTTCATTGTGGAGATATAAGTTTTGCAAGCGTCATTGGAGCATGGAAGTAACAGCTAATTCTTTTTTTAGATTTTTAAAATTTTTTTAATTTTTATTTTTCATTGAGAAATTACAGATGACCGAGTTAAACTAACTGTGGTTTCATATAATTGTCCCATAGATTTAGGCCTTGCCATATTTATTACTGATACTGGTTGTGCTACTAGTATTATTAGTCCTCATTGGACTCTGACCACCCTCCTAGACATAGGACCAGATCACTCATTTATGTATTAGTATCTGACTCTGGATAAGCTTCTCGTTTGCTGTCTTAGATGAGAGCAATTAGAATCAGAACAATGGGCTATCGTCTTATTGATAAGCTAACTGGTAGGTCTTTCTCTTGTTAGGGCATTCTTCTCTGTCCCCCTACCAGTATGAGTCTCTGACTTGCAGTTTCATCTCCATATGTTATGTCAACTTACCATATTCTTTTGTCCCCTCTGTAGGTGCTCTATTGAATGCGACTGGAGCTATTGTTTTAGGTGCACCTGTTGGCATCCAGTATGTGGTGTAGTGGATTCGTAACTTCCAAAGTAATTCTGAAAACAGAAATCAGGTTTGAGGTTGGAAGGGAAGAGTTTAATATTCTATAGTCAATACAAGGTTGCCATCACTATCAGGTACTTAAGTCTTCTGTTGTTTCAAAATTTCATTGTGGCCTTCTTTTTCTTCTGATTTTTGATTGTGAAAGTAAATTTTTTTGGTTGAAAACTCAGCTGGTATTGAACTTCGATGATGGTGGTGGCTCTTCAACCTCAACTATGATTTATGGTTTCAGAATTATGGAGATAGAAATATTTGTAAATGATTGATATATTGTCTTTTTCATAATTCTGATGGGAGATGGACTTGATCCCTTGTCATCATTTCTTTTTGAATTAGAAATAAAAAAAAGTGTATTGATTTAGCTCTTTTAATGTTGGAGACAGGTACTTTCCAAAAACCATTAATTGGTCTCTTCTTATGTCATCATTCACAGTAAGTATTTGCTGGTGCTGTGCTAACACAGGTTCTTAACTGTTAGATGGGTTTAATTTGAAAGTTTCCTCCTTAACGAATCCATCTTTTGTATTCTATTTCATGTAGTCGTATTAAATGTTTATGTTAATCACCTAGAAGAAAGCAATCTGTTTTTCACAAATCATTCCAAAGTTCACCTATTTGGTGAATGAGTCCTAAGTAGTAGTTACAAGGCTCAATAAGCAATCTGATATTTGCCTTTCTTTATTTGATTTCCAATATGTTGACGAGCATGGTAATACAAGTAACTGTTGTCGGCATGTTGATTTCCCATGTCAGTAGTGCTACATAGTGCCTTTGTGGTGTTACTAAACGATCTTGTCTTGTGACAGTTTGTGCCTGCAGCTTCTGTATTTGGCTCATCATGGTCTCATTGGCAACGTGTATTTGCACATACAAAGTAAGTTTTCCAACATCATAGTTACTTTGAATATTCACTGAACCTGGATGTAACACTTTGAGATTTCAAGTCAGTGGAGAATCCATGACACTTGAAGAAATACTTTTTTTTTTTTTTTAACTATTGGACATATACCCTTGTGCAATATCCGTCCTTTATTCAAAATAAACTTTTTCCAGTTTTAGTTGGTGGTTTATATCCTTTAGCCATTTAGCTTTTAGAAAGAATTTGGTTGCTATGATGTGTGTTAGTGCATTTGATCCGTGGTGTTTTTCGCAAGTCAGATAACATCACATCTTTGTCCCTCACTTTCTGTTTGGAAATTAATGGATGTGCTAGACACTTGTTAAATAATTCACATCTTGCCAAAGTTGAATGATAAAACAACTAAATGAGAATTTTATGAACATAAGGCAGCATGTTTAGAATTGTATTGAACAAGCTGCTAGTTGAATTTCCCCTTCAATTTTTGTGGACCTGGTGTGGAACTAAAATGTGTTTGCTGTAGGCCCGTTGAATCGCTGGAGTATATGATTTGCATGCCAGCACATGGTGCTATAATTGGAGCCTGGTTTGGGGCTTGGCCTATGCCACTTGACTGGGAAAGGCCATGGCAGGTACCATCCTTTTTTTTTTCCCCTTCAGTTTCTAACCTATTATAGGCATGTTATCATTTCCTAATCTGCTCACATTCTCTGCTTTATAAATTATTTTATTCTAACATGACAAAACTATTGATGGAAAGCTAAATTCAAGTCGATAGAAACCCTTATGGCCTGAAAATTAGCAAAATGTCCTGCTCTAGAGATTGATTAATTATTCTCTTTTGAGTTAAATTAGAAATTTTAGGCAAAACCTGAACTTTTCCCAAATATCAATAATTTGATATGACCACCAAGAACCTGATTTGCTACCCTGAACCTACATGGACACTGAAGAAGAATTATAATCAATGACCTCAATATATTCTGCATTGTATGTGTTAAAGTGCTTCAGATTTGAGATTTAAGAAGCATGAGGTCTTTTGAAAAGGAGTTGCATCTTTTATTGGTCTCAATGTTCCTGCACATCTAGACATCAGTTCATTGTGCCTAGAGCTTGCTCAGAGTTCAACATTTTGCGGTTTTGACATAATTATTGACATGGTTAACACAAAAAATATCGATTCTGGTTGTTGTACCAACCAACAAGGTCAATATTTTGTTTGAGGCATGCATTACACTGGTTTTTAATCACATTCCTAATGAAGTTATTGCCTCTGATTACTCTTGAAAGCCAGAAAAAAGAGCATGATCCACTAGTTCTTGGGATCTTTCAAGAACAAATTGTGCTGCCTGAAAATGTTACATTGCCTTAAATAGATAATGTACGTATTGTGGACCCAGTTGAGAAAAGCCTTGACCCATATAATTCATATAATTGAGTAGAACTAAGATGCCAAGCCTTTACCATTTTACCCATCCAGATGGATCAAACCACTTTACCCAATTGATTACATTGAAACTACATCCTACAGCATCTTCCGAAGCTTCTGCATGATCATAATGGAGATAATGCTTTGTTAGTCCTATGCTTGGTGCGGAACTCGGCATTTTATGATATAAGTTAGCTTGATAAGCTGATTGTACATTAGTTCAGTTATGCAGAGAATATTGAGTTATAGGAGAGTGATTAAGATCCATGTTTAGAGAGTGTGGCTGGTTAAAGTGGGAAATGCAGGTGTTCAGGTAAGCTAAAGCCGTTCATTAGTTGCAGCAATAATTCATGGTATGTTGGAGAGTAACTTGACTCGTTCTAACTTGAGGAAATAATTAGACACTACATGTGGTATTGAAGGATATTTTATAGAATTTCTTCTGATATATTTGTTTTTCTTAGCTTTTCTTGAGACCTCACGTTTATTATTATATTTGTAGGAATGGCCAATATGTGTGACTTACGGTGCAATGACTGGTTATCTGGTCGGAACGGTAGTATCTCTTGGCTTTGTACTTGTACATTGTGGACGGCAACATCTGAAAGGGGACTAACAAACTAGGAGATACCTATTTACTGATAGCTGTAGTGACAATATTACTCTTTTTGGGACATGCTGAATACGGTTTTTATAGATATGATAAATTAGTTAAAAAAGATTTTCAGTTTTTCGCTCCTTTTGTTTCCGTAGATAACTTGGTTGGAAAATATCCAAATTTTCCCGTGTTTGGATTATGCAAAAAATTAGTCTAAGTAATTTGTAGGATATTGTTGCCATTGCAGGCTAGAAAGCTATGTCCTACAATTTTACCCTGCAAATATAAGTACATTCCAAACTAGGAAGAAATTAATATTTTATTTCTCTTTGATTTAACATTAAAAAGAATTATTACTTGCATATTTGTCAACTAGCATTAAAATAAACTGTCTAAGAAGCATTTAAAAGCTGGTTATACTCGTTTATTGAAAAAAAAATATATATATATATAAATATAAACGTTTTCGTTATTTATGGACTATGGAACCGGATAGAGAGGCAGTCACGAATCTCAAAAAGACTAATTTTATGTGAAAAAAGAATTTCGCATTACTTTTAAAAAACAGAGAAATTGTTAATTTCCTCATAATATAAACCATAGGCTCGGATGACATACACAAAACACTAAATTGAAGGGATACAATAATATTATTATTAATAATTATAAAAGCAATATATTAAACATGTTTTAAATTGTGATTTAGACTCAAAATTGAAGTATAAATGCAACATAAATTACAATTCACGAGTTAGTCCAAACTTGGCCGACAAGTTTATATTTATTTATTTTATGATTTAACTAGGAAAAAGCATTTTCGTTTTATTTTATTCAGTTGTTATAAATTTTTTTAACCATTATCCAATATCAAACACCTACTCTGCTATCGTGAAGCCCACCACCAAATACCAATATGTCCAATGACATTATAATTTATGCAAGGCGAACTTAAGCCAAGCCGAATCCCAGCCAGTTCCAGCCGACTGGAGCTGTAAACATTTTTGCAAGGCGGGCAATTATAATTTATTCTCACGTTTAAGTTACTGTTCGCGTTCTCAACACTCCTTCTGATGTACGACTTAGTAAATCAAAATACCCTCAATAGTTTCATGTAATTACGAATATGCTACTCTTTTGACACGCGTCAATGAAATATAGTTTCCGGGTTTACTACTATGCATATAGCCAGATAAGCAAAGAGCAGTGAGTTTGTATGTTCAAAGGTTCCCACTTCATTACGTGGCAATTACCTAAAAAGCCAAGTGGGCCCCATACCGAACCCTTTAAAAACTTCTTTAGAGCCCAAAGCGCCAAAACACCACTCTCTCTCGCTCTGTACAATCACTCACTGGTAAGAGTCCTTTTAGTTCCGTTTTTTGTTTCTTTTTCTTTTTTTTTTTTTTTTTTTTTTTTTTTTTTTTTTTTTTTTTTTTTTTTTTTTTTAGTTTATTTTTTGAATTTACGTTTTTTGATTTTTTTGATTTGAATCGATTTTGAAAGTTAAAGCGTTTAAAATTTATGTGGATTTAGATATTTGAAATGATATGGGTTTGTTATATTACGTTTTGCGATGCGGATTAACAAATGGGGTCTTTATTGGGTCATTTTCCCTTATCTAGCCTTTTTGTTCTTAATTTATAGGGTGTTCTTTCTTCTTCTTTTTGATGGTATTTCTTATCTTTTTCTTCTGCTTCATGGATTTTGATGCTTCTTTCGTTGTGTTTTGGGTTTTATAGGGCTAAATAGTGTTTTTATTGTGCCAGTGTTGTTCTTGGATTTATTGGGATTTTAGGAATATTAATTTCTAGATTTTCTTTTGTTTGTCAATAGTCAATTGTTTTTGAAAACATGGAAAATTGTCATAGACATTGTTGTTGTTTGGTGATTATTATGTGGGTTAAGCAATTGAAACTTAAAGTTAGTTTTCCTTTTTGCAAAATGGATGACATGAACTTTCTGGCTTTATATTCAAGATTGTATTTTTATCTGTCTGTTTCAACATCTTATTAATTTTCTTGAGACTTAATAAAATGCAGTTTTTTAAATTTGAGATCTTCTTGGGAGGTGTTTCTTGGTTTCTTGTTTATTCTTAGAAAAGGATCTTGTTTTTTATCATTTTTCCTTATATATGATCATTGGTATACTTGTGGGGACTTTATTTGTGTATTTTAAGTTAGGACTTAAAACTTGTGTACTTTTAGCATGACTTTAAACATTTAAGAAAAATTTAAGGGTATCATTTCACTCTGAGCCTTTTTGTTTTATCTTTATTTTATTTGTTGCTTTTGCAATTTTTTCCAATTAGTAGAAATGGGTTTATTTTATGGTGACTGTTTGCTCTACAGACAATTGCATTTGAAAATTATTTAATCCTGAGGGAATGGCTTAATATTATTGCTGTATCATATGGTTTTATCCACAAAGTTTTTCATTTTTTTTTTTAGGCTTGGTTTTTTGTGTATGGACGAACGCGTGCTTTGTTCTAAATTACAATCTGTACATATTCTTTTTGGAAACATATATATATATGCTGAGTGCACTTTGGCCATTCACCCCTTTTTCCAGAGCTAGTTATGCAATTGGCATAGTGAAAAGCCTGAAAACAAGGAGATGAATCACCAATGTCTAACTTCCTTCTGCACGACATAATAAAGAACTGAACCCTTTTATGCTACAGGATGGAGCTGATTGATCTTTGCTGGTTTTTTTTGAGATATGGCACAGCCATTCCTTTATTTCCCAATCAGGGATATTCATGGAATGCTCTACCTTATTGCACAAGAAATTTGCCATCCTCTATCGTCAAGGGATAATGGCCTCTCACTTCCTCACACTAACGGTCTCGGTATTTTTCACTTGATTCCCTTCTTTCAAGAATTTTCCATATTTTCTGGTGGGGAATGTGAAACTGAATCTGCGTGACTACCATGCTCTTTGGAGTATTCGATGGGGTGCCTGCTAATATCCGTGCCAACAATCTTTGACAAACTCTCAACAACTTTGAGAGGAATCCTGTGATAACTACCGGGGACTGTTGCGCAGGTGGAGACTTACAAATGTCCAAAAGCTGTTTAGACGATAGCAAAAACTAATGATATTTCATAGCCTTGGCTAAATTGAAAGCAAATTCACCATGCAGGTATAGATGCTCAAGTACCAGGTTATAAACCCAAATAGTGAACAATTGGGGAATTGAACTCACAGATGCACAGAGCTAGTGGAGAAGCAAGTCGGTAATTTATACCCCTAATTCCATGGGCTATTGGAAATCAATTCATTCCACTGCTGGGTAGTGCACTGGTGTCAGGCAATAATCCAGTGAATAAAGGAATTTGAGACTGGATAACACTTTTTCATGACGCTGCAGCTCCGAATCTCATAGATCCTGAAATAACTTAATGGAAATTTCCTAACCCTAGGATGTGGCGCTAGTTATGGACACTGGATGCTAAGCATAGTGTCTCCAGCAAAGATTGGCAATAAAGAGCAGTAAGAAATTGTTCCCATCTTAAAAACTTCCTGGTTATCAAAATGTTACCAGAGAGTTATCTCGAATTCTAGTTTCTAGCTTGGCCAGTTGGTTTCTTTCTAGATTTCCAAAAGCATGAGTGGTGCCTGCCATTTAGTAGACTAGCACAAAATCAGGGTCAATCACGGAATTTGATGAATGTATTTTCTAGGCCTATATTGCGGAATGTTGGGTGGCTTTTCCAATCCTGTGCAGGAAAGTGGCTGGGCGATTTGCCGTCCAATGCAGAATTGCGGGTGGTTTTCAAATTCAAACACATCAAAATATATAGATTCTCCTAATCTATTTGGGAGAGAAAATAAAAGACAGATATATTAATATTAGATCCTTATACAAGCTTTCATGTTTTCCAACCAAGTCTTTCTATTCCACGTAAATTTAGCGACCAAGGTTGGTCCACCATATTCTCCATCTTCTAAGCAACTGGATGCAATTTCATTTTCTCAACCTGCTTTTTGACCAAATACAGAATCCTCACACAGCAGTCTGTCCAGGATATTCATACCAGAGCCCTCTGTGGTCACAACAAGATTTGCCAGGCAGGGTTTGTTCCAGGTGGAGTTCTGAAATTAGTGGTCAGTGTAACACTTCAAGATGTAAATATCGGTATTTCAGGAGCTTTCTAAAGAGTTTTATGTTTTTTTTAATTTCTACTACTTCATATGAATCATTTTATTAGGTGTGTCAAGATTCTATTCTAGAGAAAGAAAAAATAAATTTTTTGGATATTTTTAAATCTTTAGGTTTTTCATTAAATTATGAGTTGCATGTGAGTTTTCCTATTAACATGAGGCTGTATTTAATATTTATTTATTAAAAAATTATGAAATTTCCAATTATTTAGCATTAAAAAAAGCCCCTTAGCAGTCCAGTTTAATCAAAGTTAATATGCGTAATGGGTTATAATGAATTCAAATATAATGAATGCTATACAGTAAAGTTGATGTTACTGAAGATTTCAAGGCAATTTTTCTCTTTAAGTTCAACTGTATTTTTGAGACGTTACTTCCTGACTCTAAGTGCCCACTAAACCTCCGGCCCACAAATTATTGTTGGTCACTGCACCAGCAACGATGATTACTTTTCCTCCATTAGATTCTTGTATTAGCTGAACTTTCATTTAGTTGTTTGAAATTGTTCAATTTTAAGTTGTTTTAAAAATATTTCCAATTGAAAAACACTCGTAAGTAGTTAAAGGTGGTGCAGAAATTAAGTCTTTCCCTGTGGTAATAACAGGGTTTCTTGAATGGTATTAAAACGCTAGTATTGATTTTTTTTGTCTATATAAAAAAAACGATCAACAGCTCAACATTTTAATCTAATAAATACATAAAGCAGCATTGTTAATAATTTCTAAAAGAAAATATAAGTTTTTGGCACTTCCAGTAACTCTTTTCCCATTCTTTGGAGTTATATTCGAGTTTTTAAAAAATCCAATGCTTGATGTTAATGTAATTTCCTTAGCTGAACGAGTTGTTTGTTCCAACCTTTTTTAGCAGCTGTCAGCATGTCCAAGGCTAATATAGTTCCTGCTGCTGGAAGTTTAAGAAGGTGGTTTACACACTTTTCGAAGAATCTATAATGTTGAAGCGCAGCTAATAAGGGTATGCCCCATATGGTGCAGCAACATCACCTTTTTTTACTCCATTTGCATCAGTATTCTTATTTTCTAGGTTCATTAAAATTCTGATTCCGCTCAGGAATTTTTACATTTAAATTGTTTTGCTTAAGCTATAATTTGAAACCCTGAATTTATGGTGTTGATATAAGTCTTTGTTGAAGCTAAAATGGGGTATGGATAGCGGTTAGTTGAATTTATGATCAGTCTAGCACTAAATATTTTGCGATAGCACTGGAAAACACAATATTAAGTCACATGCTCTCATTTCCATGCCAATGCCGAAAGTCTGAAGTTATGATTGATGAAGTATTTTCTAAGTGCTGGTTTGTTTGTGCTTTATTTGTTAAAGATTTGTAGGTGTCATGCGAATTTATAATACTTTTGCAGAGGTCCAAGTCCTGCGACACAATTTAATTAATATAACTTTGCTTAAGTGCCAAGTGCTTGTTGTCTGGTTTCCAACTTTGGTATTGATGATTGCTTATGCAGGTTAATTTTGTCAATTTCTGAGATGCCTCTATTCTGTCCAGCCTTCTGGAAAGTGTCCATACGTCCTCATTCTACTTGTAACTGATATTTAACAGCGTCATTCCTCCAAAATATAAATTTTAGTGCACATTTCGTATGTGATTCATTAATGGTTAATTTTTTCAATAACTTGTAGGTCCAGAAACTGCAGGAGTAAACCATGCCTACTATAGTGTCTTCCAGTGTTCCTTCTGGACCGATCTCTTAAGAGGGTTGCACCCCATGACTCCTTCAACTGCTCCTCAGCATCGTCAACAAAAAAGAACAAATCAACCAGACCTGCCAGTCATCTGTTCTGCTCTAACATTGGCCTCAAACTGGGTGTTATCTCATGTGCCCTGTAGTTTCCAATTGAATTCCTTGAACCCATCCAATTATCCGGACAGTTCACAACTCGTGCCACCCCATTAATCCAAAACTGTTTCAACAGACCTACCCGTGGCCAGACCTGTTGCATCTGTAGTTTCAATTGATTTCCTTTTGAAACCCATCCACAATCCAGTGACTGTTCGCCACTCTGTCCACCATAATCCAAACTGTCTCCTCAAACAGCCCACCCGTGAGCCAGACTGTTTCCTGATGGTCCAACCTTGTAAAAGACAGGACTGTTCGGACTCGGGCCCGCCCTTAGGCCAGACTGGTTCGGACTCGCCCGCCCCTTAGGCCAGACTGTTCGGAACTCGCCTGCCTAGGCCAGGATCTGTTCGGACTCACCCACCCCTGACCCGGAATTATTCGGGCTCACGCCCATTACCCAGACTGTTCGCACTCGCCCACAAAACCTAGCCCAAACTTCTATTATGTTTCCATCCTTTACCCAGAACTTCTTTCCACCTCACCAAATTTAAAGCGGGCAAGGTATTTCCCATGTCTTCTTGATCAAATTCTTGTTTAATGACTGTTCTTTTCCCAGTGTTTGAAAATATCCAAAGTGACACTAGGGACATTAATTTTTTGTATTGGCTTTCTTGATGATGTTTTACGAATGTTTATCCCCAAAATTTTTGTGGCTTTCATGGTTGACAAATTTAACTTAAATTGTCTTTTCTGGTGACAAATTTTTAAACTTTTCATTACATATTTTGCCCGCATGTTTATTATGATAGTCTCGTAATGTTACCACATTAAAACATGAATGTGATGTTTCATTTTATGGTTAAGCCCGTTATTATGAAGTGGTCCATGCGTAAACTGATAAGGCCTATTGGACTTATTTACTGATACAATGTTTAGTGCCGGCGGTCGAGATACACTTCGAGAATGTCCCTGGTCAAGCTTGGCCACTGGCATAGAAGTTTGCCTGATGTGCCTTTCTGTTACCTCTGTAACTGAAAACTAGTCACTTGGTTTTGGACAAGCATATTGACACATGGGACTACCTTTATACACTGTTTTAGTAAAACAGAATGCATTTCATTTCATAAATGGGCTAATGACTGCAGAGCGCGATTCTTTGCACTAAAATGTCGGTTAGAACAATTATGTGGATTGATAAAAGTGGTATGATAGACTTTCTTTTCATGCAGAGAGAATGAACCTCAGCTGAGTGGACATCAATGTCCACATTATTGCAAGAGGGATTCTCACGTTCGCACTCAGAAAGGCCCCATCCACCAGCCAGAGAAACCGATAACTACTGCGGTGTCTTGCCATGCGGGTCCATCACTTTTCATGATTTCTTGCTTGCAGCTCATTACTCCTCCAAACCAAGCTCAAGACCCCTCCATGTATCCCTTGCTGCAATGGGTGAAAAGGACGCTAGCTCACATCATGATCAGATTCAATTTTGACTCACAACTTTTTGATAGCTTTTTCCTTAGTCAGGATAGAAAGAGGGAAAATGAGAGTTTTTACAGAGATAGCCTTATGGCAAAATAGCTAAAAATTCAATTTAACTGTATATAATTCAGGTAAGGAGGAGAAGATGAAGACTAGATGATTAGTAATCCTAATTAGAAAAGATGCCATTATAAGGTATGTACGTATATGGTGTGTTGATACAAATCCCATGAATATGACATATCTTTCTTCTTTAATTGAATGTTAACTTTACAAATGCTGCATAATTTTTTTCTGTCGTGTTCGCTTGTTTATGTTGGCGTAGGAAAAGTTTCTTTTCTCAATAATTTTTAAGGTAATACATATCTGTAAATGGGACAAGTAATTTTGTGATGCTGCAATAAAGTTTGGTTCCTTTAATTCAAACTTTACCGACTTTAACTTCTTTTTTGTTGAGTTTGAGTTTGAACGTCTTGGAACAATTTAACGAAGTCAGATTTATTCTTACTCATGATTTAAGTTTGGATTCAAAATTGTTAAAGGGGGCATTTAGGCGCAAAAATATAATTTATTAAAAAATTGAATTTTGTATTATTTACTCTACTAACTTCGAATTCTGTCTACACCAAACTTACCAAATTTGCCCACTTTTGGTTCAAAAAAATAAAGATTATTTGATTTATAAGCATTAAATATGATTTAAAAAAGTTATTAAAATATTTTGATGGTAAATCAAATAATAATTAAAAAAATAATTAATTCAAATAAAAAAACAATAAAATATTTTTTCTAACCAAATATTTCAATATAATCAAATCTTTTTTAATTCTATAATTTTTTTTTAAAATCAAATATTTGTTAAATTATTTTTAAATCAAATACCGTAAATGTTATAATTATTATTATTATATTTTTATAATTTTTTATATTTTTTCTAATTTAAATTTTTTAATTAATTTCTTATTAAAGTTTAAAAACTTATTTAAAAAAGTCTCATTTTCTTTAAAAAATTTAGGCGCTTCTTTATTCTTTTTGGTGGCAAGTTCAAGGGGGAAAATTATATAAAAAAATTAATTCTTTGAGTAAATTGTATGTTGTATCAATTTGCAAATGGAGCTTTATTATTTTATTTTTCTATTGAATAGATATGCTAATAAATAGGTAGGCATAATGATTGCGTTTTTTTTATTATTATTTTGGTGTCTGAATAGAAAATAATGACAATTAAATATCCTGGGATTTATAATTTATTTTTTTTAGTTTGTGTCTTATAATAAAGTGGGTAGAGGGATTATTACAATAGGACAAAATGGGACCCACTTTTACTTATGTCTGCTTATATGCACCTGACAAATTAAATCCACCCTAAAAGTCCAACATGGACAAATAGGGTTAATTTATCATCTGACCTCATTTATAATTGAATCTATTACCCCGAATTTTTATTTCGAAAACTTTCAGAATTTTATTAAATCAAAAATTTTCTCGATTTTCAACTATATGAGCTATAAATACCAAACAATTTCAATTGGAGCCCCAACGGTTGCGAGTTGGGCCTTAAGCCCAAATTATATCATCGGAATTTTTCAATTTTGAGAACGTTAAATTTTTTGAAAAATAATACGAAACCTCGTAATTTAACCTATAGGAATATATTAACAAAATTAATTTATCCTAAAATCAAAATAGTGTTACGTATTAATATTTTATTATTTATTATTGAGTTAAATGGAAAAAAATTTACGGAACCTAACTAAAACAATCGAAATAAATCAGACCTAGAAATCAAATTGATTTTTTCAAAAAACTAGCTTTGAATTTTTCTGCAAACCAAATTTAAATCGGACGTCAAACAATTGATTTGGGACCAAACCGGTTTGATCGAACCGGAATGGCCTAGAAAAAATTGCTTTAGAAAGAAAACCGCCTTTCTTCTTATTTCTTTCTCTTCTTCTTCTTCTCGCGCGTTCTTCTCGTCTCTTCTCCGACTCCAGCCTCCGGCCACCAAATCGGCAAGCCATAAGAAAATCTAAATGAAGAGCACAAAGGAAGGAAAAAGCCATTTGTGTCTCGTTTTGCGAAAATTAGAAGCTTGAAAAACGAGAAAGAAATCGCGTTTAAGAAGCAGGCGCGCACCGGTGCACAAAGGCCATTTTCCGGCGATTCTCGGCCGTTTTCGGCGGACACAGCCAGCGAAGGAAACCTCTAATCGACTCCTCTTGGGTCAATTGCCGCGTTGTCTTTCCTCCCTTCAGTTCCGACGATCAGGCCTTCTGGTGGAAAATCACCATTGACGGCGGCGCCAAGCTTCGGGTGGCATCGGTTTAGGCCAAATGGGCCACCGACTCAACAAACGGAGCATGGATTTGTGTCCTTTGGTGAAATTTCGACGCTCTAGGGTGTACAAATTGGCATGTTTCTGAGGCCCAGCGATGATTTCCGGCCCACCGTGAACGGCGGTAGACGGGGCGCTCCGGCGAAGCCTCCGGCGAGGCCCAATGGACAGAATCTTCCTCTCCTCGCCCTGGATTGTGATTTCGTCATCCGATTTTCATTCGTATGTTCTAAGACTCAATCCTCAATTTTTTTTTTAATAGATTTCGAAATTAATTAACTAATGAATTAATAGAGTTAATTAAGTAAATTAATTTTGAATAACAAGAAATTAGGTTATATAGAAACATTTTTATGTTTTTTTTTTTTTTTTTTTTAAAATAAAATTAAATGATTAAGCTTGCGGTATTAATTGCGATAAAGCCTGATATGTTTAGTTGGTTGGTTTAGAATTTTTAACAAATAAACGTAATTGCAAATTTAGTTTTAAACCATTGTCAAATAAATTACATGAGCTATAAACTGGAAATGACGGAAAGAGTTGCGAAACCTTGAAATGGCAGCATGCCATTTTAACTAATTAGCTTGACAAATTATTGCGGTATTAATGCAAGCGAAGCTTATAAATTAAGTTTTTGTTTGGGGAAAATTGGGTTAAGTAGCATATTGATGTATGAGTTTAATCAATAACTCAAGGTCTTCTTTATAATGGCAGCTTCTAAGCTATAGAAAATCATTGATTTTTTTGCTTGAACCAAGTTTCATATGTTTGGAATAATTGTGCTCCTCATAAAACTTTGTTGTGGATTGTTACTGTAAGCAAGAATGAAAGAAATGGAAAGCTTGATAAAGAGTACTATTAATAGTTTAGGCAATATAAAACTATCAAAAATGAAGACAATTAAATTAACATATGATGTTAAGTTTTTATTTCAATTATATATGTATTAAAGCTTTCATTTGTTGGTAATTAGCTATTTGAAGCTAGTTTATAATTATATAAAGTTAAAAGAATGATTCTATTACCACTGAACATGATTGTTGTAAATTAATGGTTGGAGTTGTTGATATTGTTGTTTTGGAAGGAGGATTGGGATTTAAAGTGATTGATTGCCCGACGGATGGGCTGTGTGGCAATTGATTGATAAAATATATATTTAATATTGTGATATTTTGAGCAGGAGATAGTCCAATTTTTAGGGGAGGTGTGCTTGCCGGAAATTCCGCTAAAACTTAGTTTAGTTTTAATTAATGACATAATTTAATTAAGTTTATTTAGAATTAATTCTTATAACTTTAACACATAATAAATAGATTGCTCTAATTATTTATTTATATCTTTATTATTTCATTTAGCTATTTTAATTATTTATTTATTTTTTTGTTATTGTTTATTATTATTATCATTTATTTGGATCGTTATTGTTATGTTAATAGTATTTATTTAAATTATTTAATTGCATTGAGAAATGAATGGTCTAATAGTGCATTGCATTACGATATTCAATGGATCATTATGTCTGCATCTTAATTTGCAATGTTTGATTAGTTTGTATTGTGATAATACTATGCTTTGTTTGTGTGGAGTTGGTGAAGTGCGGTCACCATTGGGTTTGTTGAGACCGTTTACACTGTTATATGGGATCCTGATTCTGATTTCTGTTTAGCGGGTAAATGGGAGATCGGCCGCCCACCGTCGTGTGCACCTACTGTTCTGATCCGTATGATATGGAAAACCACAGGTTGGCTTTTAATTGGGCCACCTGATAATCTAGATTTTGATTGACAGGCCGCGCAGGGTGGCCTCCTGTTGTGAGCGCCTGATGATCTAGATTGATGGAGACGACCGGGTTGCCTCCTGTTGGTATGGAAAAGAAAAGATGAGAATTGAGAAAAATAATGAGAGGGCTGGTCAAGTGAGGATTAGACCGGTTCGGCCAAGTATGGGGGATCGGCTCCCTGGTGCACACGTGAGAGGATGAGCCATGTGGGAGGACGGCTCCATCGGGGGTTCGGTGACTCCAACTGACCAATTTCCACGTGATGTTGATTATGTGAAATGTTAATAATTGTTGTGAGTTGCTTGTGATTATGCCATTTTGTGTTACTGTCTGTGTGAGCATATAGCTAGTCGGAATGGACTAAGATTGATATATTTATACATTTGTGTGGGAATGCATTGTGTTTTGTTGCAATAATTATTTTATTCATTAATTAAACTCACATCTCTTTTGTTTAAATCTTTTCAGGAAGTAGCATTTTTCTAAATTCCCAGCTATAACTCTGCTCTTTCAATGTTAAAAAGAAAATTTCTCTAATTTTAGTATTATTTCTATTAATAGATAAATGTCCGAACGGTTTATCTGTATAGATCTGTTACAGTGAACTCCGCAGTTATAAGGATTGTATTAATTTTAAGTCGTGTATATTATAGATTGAAATAATTTTCGTGAGCCTAGATTATAAATATAGTGTATTTTGTTAAGCACGGGCGATTCGTAAAATGTTTAAAAATTTTATTGAGATAGTAAATTTTTAGTGTTTCAGGCTTTACTACGGGCCTCGTGAGCCTTAAGCCTTACCTGGGTCCTAGTGCCTGCGTCCGGCCCATGGATCGGGTCGTGACATTACAGCCAAACAACCAATCCCCCAAAAAATTCCATAACCTAATTTCATTATTTGTTTTTTTTTTTTTTTTCATCCTCTCTCTCTCTACCTCGATTCTTCAATCCACAAAAACAAAGGAAAGCAAAAATGCATTACCTTAATCAATGAAATGGATATCTCTAAATAATTTGGTTGACCTTTAAAAGCAAAAAACAAATAATGCCTAGAAAACTTGAATTTAGTAGAGAAAAACTTGTTGAATTGTGCCTAGGCATTGCACACCAGAATTAACTAGAGAAAATTTATTTAGTAAATCAAATATCAAAAAATATTAGTCTAAGAATACAAACTAGCTTAAATACAACTTGCCAAGTTATAAAACTATAGGATCTAGGGCTCGATGAATTGTGCCAGCATGCCAACTAAGAATCAAAGGCCCAATGCGAAGAAACCAGCTCAAGCAGTCACTAAATGAGTTCATTCTGGCTACTCTCCGCTCTCTAAACCTAGATTACTACGTTGAGCTGAGTCTCAAGCTCGAGAATTTGAGGCAAGATCTGAGTTTGATGAGTTGACACGTAAGCAGTCCAATGTGGCAAATAGGATTAATTTAAAATTTTTAAACTCATCTATACAAATCCCCTCTCTATAGATTTGTGTTTTTTCTCTTTCCTCTCACTCAATTGCATCATTTGTCCTCTCAGTTTCTCTCCAAAAATCACAATTGCAGTCAAACATCATCTTCTTCTTTCTCCATATTTTATTTTCTAAAAGCCCACATTTCCTCTGATTACTCTCGTATCCTGCTCGTCTACATTCAATCTTCTTAAAATCAATCATCTTGTCGTCTACAAGCGAACACATATTATCTCTCTCTTTT
>NW_023591140.1:1127647-1200702 GCF_014843425.1 Jatropha curcas
AAAAGAGAGAGATTATACTTTAGAAATAATATATTTATAAAATAGATAATAGAACAGTTGAAAAAGATCAAGATAGATAAACTAGATTTTTATATGAACAAATTAAGCCCAAATTAATTTTATTAAAATTTTTCAGCCTTTATTAAAAATATTAATCTTTTATTATGCTGTCTAACATCATGAATGTAACTGTCAAATTCTAACAGATTATAATATTTAATTTCCAAAAAGAATTGAATTTTAAGACTATCTTTTTTGAAATAAATAAAACCTATAACTATATTTTGGAATATTTTCAAATTATTTAGGGGAGAAGTGTCCTATAAATGAAATTTTGTTTGGTCATAGTCCATGGATCAGTTGACAAGTACAGGCTGTGGGTTGATTTTTGGTAGAATCAGATTAAAGTTAATTCAATATACTAACATTAGTTCAATGAAGATGACTACTGGGATACCTGCCTGCTGAAGATAAAAATTGACGGCTTTAAACAATTTTCAAATCAATAAATATATAACAAAACCTGCCGGCTGGGTAGCATTAGCCCACAATTTAATTTAAATCATTCATATATAGGGATATCACATTTGATTGAACTCGCGCGCTAAAAGGTCTCAATTAAATCAACCTGTTGGATCATCAATCTCGTGATCCAGGCAACCCCACATCAACTGATCGGACGGTTTTATAAGAAAGTAAAAAAGGAAAACCTTTTCGTTATTATTCAATCTTATGAGAATCAACTAGCCATGCATATGTGGATTGTACCTGTGCTGGACATAGATCTCCTCGACCAGCTTCCCTTAACGGGTTGCCAAGCTACACTCCCGCTCCCGAATTGCTCTATTTGGGCCCAGTCCGTGGTTCCTATGAAAATCAAAGTCTGCCTCAATCTGCTGCAACTGCCGTATATAACTAAACTGCACACGCAGCTTTAACGAGACTGAATGAATCCTAAACTTTAATTTTTTTAATTTAATGTATTGATATCTATTTAAAAAGATTAATTTTTTTTAAAACATTAGTAAAGCACTTGATCAAGATATTTAGATAGCGAAAATCAGAAATGTCCATATTAAAATTATTTATAACTCTAATTATTGTTTCGTTATGATGGAGGTTGAACCCTAATTGTCTCTCTCTGTATTCTCTCTTTTTGTGTTCTTCTGAATTTGTTTCTAAATTCGACCAACCGACTATCTTTTTTTGTTTGACATTTGGTTTCTTTTCGTATTCTTTAATCATTTTTTTTTTAATTTTTTGTTAAATTTTTGTTAATTGATATTTTTAAATCTATGAATGTCATTTAGAAACAAATTTTGAATTTAGTCTTTCATATCTATAATAGTTGATAGATGTTTTTGCTACCCTGCTTCTAGATAGAGTTAATTAATATTTTTTTCATTCATAGGGTTTCCATTTTTTATTGAGAATTCCTTTTATACGTGGATATTATTTATCGTTATAGTTCGAAAGACAAGATATAAATTTTTGGTTCTTAGTATTTTAAAATTTTCCAAATGTTGGATAAGTTTTTTTTTTTATCAATGGATGCCTTGATAATGCAGATAGTGTTCCTTCCATTAAAATTTGATAATAAGTTTCCGAAAAGATAATGTTCGGATTTAATATCGTGGAAGATTTGTTTTTGTCTGCCCAAGCATCAAGAATATTTTCCGGTATTTGTATTCTTATTCTTATAATGAAATATTAAAATTTCTTATATTTATATTTCTTATGGTCCTACATTGAATATCTATGATGTACTCAACTATAATTGATTTGTATTGAATAATTAATGAATTGTTAAGTTTTTTTTTTTTTAAATATTTCAGTATAAATAATTAATTAGATTTGAAAAGAATAATCCTAATATTTATCTAAATACAAAACTCAAATAGATAAATTGTGTTCAGTACAAAGATTTTTAAATATTATCAATTTTATATAACTTTATATCATCTGAAAAAAGATCTGAGAAACACAAATAGAATAATTGAATAAATTTCTTAAGTTAAAATATTGTTTAATTCCAATTTAATATAATTTTCTAGAAGAATAAATGATTTTTAAGTATGATGACTAACTTAGAAAAATCTAAATTTATAATGTAATGGACTCAACAAAGTAATTGTGGTTTAGTGTAAATTTAGTGATAAAATTAATAATAAAATCTTATTAAATAAGATACTTAATAAATATTTTATTTTTTTTTCAAACATTAAATTTATCATTTTATGTGAATAGATTTGATTTAAAAATTTTATCATTTATCCATAATTGTTATTGGAAACTAAATTAAAAATATTTTGATTTACGAGGTATTATTTTATTGTCAATTTTTTTTTTTCAAAATTACAAAAATTTTAGACACGTATAATATTTCCTGAAAAGATTAAATGAACATCAACGTAAGGTAAATAAAATTATCGATCTTTAAAAAAAAATAGTCACTTAAGTATCGATTAAGAAATATTTTTAATTTTCTCTAATATATTAAGAAGAACTATGGAAGTATCTAAATTATTTCACATAAATTTAAATTAATTCTTAAAGTAAAACACTATGTTGAGATGCAAAGTTTTAAATTAAGTTTGTACTAGAAATGTGAATAATAACTATATTCCGACAACAACTTTTTAAATAATTTTAGCGTTTTTGATATACTTTTAAAATGTCAATAATAACGTTGGTAATTGATTCCAAGATTAATGAGTATTGTATAAAAAGTTAAATCATATAATAATTAACTTAATATCTATAAAAAAATATTCAAGATAATTACAGATAATGTATTAAAGATAGATAAAACAATTAAATGTTCAATTTGATTACTGGATCATAAATTTTAAACCTCTAAGTCTTGGAGCGTGATGAAAGGACCATAACGAGAACGCGTGGGGGAAATCACACATTTCGAAACGTACAACCCAGAAATAACCTCCTCTCTTCTCTCCAAATCTTTTCTTTTTTTTTTTTTTTGAGTTTTACCGTGATATAAATCATTATCGTACGCACCGCTCTATACCTCCGTTTTGTCATTTCCCCTCCTCCCCCACTTCTTCTGTCTATCAATCTATTTTTTCCTCGCCGGCAATCGGCGGAGGGAGAAAGGCGAAGCAAAGAAAGAAATAGAAAGGAGAAAAAGTAAAGATCGCATTACGGAAGAATCGATAAGCTATAGTTTATAGATTGGTGAAGTATAAAACATGTCGGAGGAGGAGAAATTGTTAAAGGAGGCAAAGAAGTTCCGTGGGAAGATCGACTATTGCACATAGAACTGGAAAGGTCGAGAACGAGGCCTAATATTCGACTTGGCCTTCTGTTTGCGATTCCATTCCGATCCAAGGACCCGCGCCTCCGGCGAAATTTCGGTGAGTTTGTGGTTTGTGTTTAAGGGTTTTTATTTTTCCCATTTCAATTTCTTCTGTTTCAGAGTCTGATTCTTTATGTTTGTTTGTAATTGATCTGTGTGTTTTTTAACCCTTTAATATGTGGAAATGTTGTTTTAATGGATGTGGTTTTAACTTTGGCCGTTTGATTTGGGGGAGTAGCTCCTTTTTTAAGGAAGAACAGGTGGCGGGATTCAAATGCGGCCTGTGCAGGAGAAGGGCTCTTGAAGTGCTTGATAGCTTTTAACGAGCTGCGGATGCCTGATGCTGGAGTGAAGAATGTTTTTTATGTTTGTTTTAGTATTCATTTGTTGTTGTCGTTTTTTTCCCTTTTAGTGGTAGTGTTTTTTTTTGGTAATCTTTTACGAATTTTAATTTAGAATTGCTTAATGTGCAGAATAGCAAAGGAAGTTGTGGCCATTGTGGCAAAGTGCCTTACAGGACGGCCGAAAACAGTGGAGAAAAGCTCAGCAGCCTTCAATTCCTTTTGGTAAGCTGGAGGCAGTTTGAAGTTTATTTCTGGGGCTCATTAATGCTTTTATATTTCAAGCGAGTAAAAATTCTGCTTTTCAAATTGATAATGTTGTACCTTGTTAGCAATTTGCTCTGGTTGATTATCACAAATCAATGTGGATGTTTTCTCATGGGATAATTTCATGGAACATGCAACGAAACAGAACTAATATGTTGGAGCTTTTTTTAATCTATCAAAACTGGTGGTGATATGTTATTTTGGTGAGTTCAACTTTTTCTTCTGTTCTGGTTTAGTTTGAATGGGTCCCATTTTAGTTCTTCTTAATTTGGTCGCATTCTCACCTTTCCCAACCATGTACTTACACTCTAGAGGCCTTTCGAGTAATCATAGTATTCTAGGAGAACTTTGTTTGCTCTGAGGATTTCATTCATTTATCTCTCATTCCTGCTTTCTTTTGTGATCTCGTCTAGTTGTTAGTACCTTTTTCTGAATTAAAAGCAGCTGAATGCCTCATATCATAGTTATTGGATTGAAGCTAACAAAAACAAGAAGTACATCCACAAGTTTATTTGAGAACTGAGTAAAGGAAGATGTTTAAATTCTAAACAGTGATGAATGAACCATATTAGTGAAATATCAATGCTATGAAGTGTGATCTAATGTGTGTCAAGAGATGTCTAGATGGAGTTCAAATTTGGGATTTAAGATTTAAGCTGCATTTGTCCATGGTTTTCTAGTGATATCTTGTATGATATAAGAAGGCTAATATTTCTGAATTGACTTAATTTCAAATAATGATTGGCATTTTGCTGATGACTTTATTTCAAATAATAAATTTCTGTTGCATTGAATAGTGTGTATTGTTACTTGTACCTGAATTTTTTGTTCTAATAGTTCTGAAAATTCCTTAATTGTTTTAGTTTTACAAATTTGGTGGTGTTCTCTTGGTGGCACAAAGACAAAGCCAGTCTTGCGGATAAGAATGATGTAGAAGCCTAGGCAACGAATAACAAAATGAAATGCATTCTAAATGGAATAATTTTCACATTTTTTGGAAACACAATGTAAAAGTTACTTCCACGAAGACTATTCAGTAAGATGCAATGCTAAATTTAGAAAAAAAGGAAAATTATTAACAGCAATTGTGCAATGTTCACAGAAAAAATTGAAGCTCTGATCCCTAAAATTATAGTATATGTTGTTTTTGCACTGGAGAGGACTTGAATTTTAGAATCTGTCAAATGAGATTCGGGTACGGAGGATACAGTTGTCCTAAGGAATAAGTTTCCTTTGGGAAGAAATCTGAATGCGTCATAGCTTATGTACTTTAAAGAATTTGAGATTCTAATCAAGGAGTGTGACATCCCTAAGTTTTGCTGTGTAGGAATTTTGATTTTGCTAAAAACTTTTTAATTGTAGACGTTCACCACCACAATTTTTGGCAAGCCTTGTATGGAATAAAAAGCACAACAGGCGACATGTCGTGAGCAAATGAACAGCTCAAGTCAAGCTCATTATTGAAAGAAATTAAAAATAAGTGGCATAAACCTGGAGTTGCTTGCCAATGCAAAGAGAAAACTGAAACAGGTTCATTACTTAAATGGTGTAGTTATTGTTTGAAGTTCTGATGGTCATGCTTCGTGTGTGAGGTCAACCACATGCATCACAGAGGAAGGAACTTAACGAGGAAACAGTATGGTTTGCCCAAATGAAAAATTAAATTAGTGTCTCTTCTATGAAGGGTAAGTAAGTATTTTTCCAACTAACCATCTTATTGTGAATATAAGAGGTAAAATCTGGTTGTGAGTTGAAAATTGTAACTGGATATTTTAATTGCTACAAAGTAAGTTATTAATCATAATTATGTAAACCTGTTTTGAGGAAATGAAGATAACTACTGTTATTATCAGTTATGTAACTGAAAGTTCCTGTCAATTGAACTTGAAGTTGTGTGGATATAACGTAACAGCAAAACTCCTCTTGAAGATAATGAAAAACAATCAGCATGGGTTTGCAGGTTTAGGGTTCAGTGAAATGAATTCCTTGTACTAATGAAACTGCGCTAAGGAATCTATCTAACATACCATAAAGGTAAATGTTATATTCAGAGTTTAAATTTTTGAATTTGATAAACTTTGTATTGGAGGCATTCAAAATAAAACATTCTGAAAATGGTTTTTTCTCGTTTGAATCAGAATTTTTTTTCTTTCTTTCTGTGGAATTGCAAAGATATTCCCATGTTTTGCAGTGTGTCTTTTTGCTGTAAAATTTTTGAGAAATTGCGAGTATATGGAGCTCATTTTAGCATAAGGGATGTAGAACTTGAGATGGTTTTTGGGGGATCATCTCAGAATGTGTTTTCATTGGGGGCACTTGAGGCGCGTTAGCGTGGTTAGCATCAGATTCTCTTCAATAATATATATATATATTATTATCTTCTAAATTTTTCTACATAAGTTTAATGATGGTAGAAAAACCATGTATATAGTGCTAATTCTCTTCCTTACTTTCCCTTTTGAGGTGGTTCATAAGTCCTGTGTGCTTTCTATATTCCTGCTTAATTGGTGCCAGATGTTGGGTTCTAGAGTGTTGCATATGATTTATTGCTTAATAGCCATATGATAAAAATTTGCTGCATTGTTAACTGGTCATAGTTTGGGTTATGATTATTTTTCTTGTTGGATCACTACAAAAGTATGACGTAACAGATGGCTATGGAGAAAGCAATTAAGAAACAAATGTTGCCAAAGCTGTGTTCCTCCTGCTAATTGATGTTATGTTCAAGCATTGAGGTTTGTACATTTGAAATTCCGTTTTTGCATAAAGTTTGGTTCTTTTATAATTGTTGTCTAATTGTCAGTGCAGTCATTCTGCTTGTGATTGATGAATTGTGGAGCCAAAGGTTGTTTCCTCTAAGAAGGACCTTAAGATGGCTCCAGAAATGACCATCAGGAATCAGAAGTTCCGCTGCCCTCCCTCTAAAGGATAACTTTAGAGGCTCTGTCGATGATAGGGAAAGACCCAGTGAAATCAATTTGTTTGAAGAATGATATGGGATACAAGGTATGGTGAATTGACTTCTTATTTTGTAACAGATTCCGTTGCCCTCTACATTGTAATAATCCATTTTTTTTTTTTTTTTTTGTTTTTTTAAATGAAGAAAGAAGAGCTGGAGGCTGAACTTGTTAACGTTATGGACAGCTAAGCCACTCCGGAAGATTAGGTGAAGTTGTGAAGAGACCTTTCCCTTATATTGAAATATATTTACTTCATTTTTTTCCCCTTGATAATAGTACACTCCGAGTGTTGGAAGTACAGGGGGCATCTTCATTGCTCTGGCTCAAAGTAGATTACTTGTGGCTTTTCATTTTCCTTCTTTTGCCTTTATGTTACTACTATATTATTCAGTAGAACTAGAATGAACCTTATCTCTCTTGAGCATTGATAAACATTGAAGCGAAGTTCTTCCATAAGGCTTTATTTCCTTTGCTTGACAGTGAGGTGGTATGCTCATGGCTGTATGCTGTGGTTTATGCTCCAGGTGGTGCAGAGTTTGGGTCTTTTTTATAGTCCCCTTTTTCTGTCCTTCCCATGGATATGCTGACCTGTCTTCTTTAAAAGTTTCTTAGTGATTATATTTGATTATTTAGTGTCATAGACTATTTATAATTCCTCATATGCGTTAGCTTGTTTCTATGTTTGTCCTGTCTGGTGCTTTGTATATGTTTTTCTTAGTTTAAGCTAATAAACTTATTTGACTTAACTTTTCCAAGTTTCCTGTGTTGCCATTCTTCTGATGTTTCCTTGTTCTTTCCTTTTGTTTTTAATTTTTTAATTTTTTTCATTGCTGTATAGTTAACAATTCAAATGTGCATTCCTCTTAAGAAGTCAGTTTTTATTAATTGTGATAAATTTAACATCTGTATTAATAGATCGACAAGATAAGGACCGAGCCAGAAGAAGGTCAGTGAGCTGTGGGGTCCCTGGCCATTCAGAAGAATTGCAGATGATGGTATGTGATTAATTTCCTGCAAAGTTGTCTGTCTCTCTTCTTCCCGTCAATATCTCTTCCTGGACGTCTACTACTTTCAGCTCCCCAGGAAATAGATGAGTATGAGCCTTGTTACCTCTGTAGATATTTTGACCCTTGGAGAAGTCTGGATTTTGGGATGGAGTGGTTAGTGCTCCTCAACTCCTTTGACTATAATGTTATTGGATGAAATTTTTCATCGACTTCTTTGTTTTCTTTTTTTTTTTTTTGAAATTTCATCGCTCATTATTTTCATAATTATTTTAAGCTTTTAGAAAGCTGGCCTAAATGGCAGATAAGAAAAGGAGGCTGTTGCAGAGCTTAACCAACTTGCTTCTACAAAAAAGGATAGCTCGGTGATTTCTCAGGAAAGTGTGTCGGACATTGAAGAAGGTATTGTTTATGTATTTCAGTTTAATGCCTCCTATTTAATTTTTTTCTTTCTCCTCCAATTAAAAATTGTCATTGTTTGTCAATAGTGCATGGAATGGGAAGGCTGGTTGCTAGGTATTCCTAGTGATTTCCATTACTCTTTAGATTGTTATTATTGGTGCTAGCAATATTGAAGAAGAAATCTGGCAGTAGAGATTTTATGGAGAATCAATCATCTTCTGTTTATTATTCCTGGATAGTGCTTCTACCATTTTTGTTTAAGGGATGCTTTGATAGTGCTCCTATTAATTTTGTTTCTTGTGGAAGTTAGAAGCTGTATAGTAGTGTGGGATATTGGTTCTATAAACCCCAAAGTAATCCTGATTGGGTGTATATAATCTGCCTCTGACCCCTAGCATAACTCCTGCTATCTCAGTATATGTAACTTAATCAGGAATTGGGTGGCCTTTTTGTAATTTCCTTCTGTCTTTGTGGAAATATGTCTAACTGTGCTTTTGCAGTTATATATTAAATAAAAATAAAAAGGAAGAAAAGAAAAAAGAAAAGGCGGTAAGAATTGGGAGGTTCTTGAACTTAGACCTGGCTATATCAATTTCGGAGGAACTTCGAGAGGTAATTAACATGCTGAAGGAATTTAAGTATGAATCAACCAACCCCTAAACGCACCTTAATCCGAAGGTAAGCTGTGAGTCAGCTACATTGATCTTCTTTTCTGTTTACCGCAGTTAGGAGTTAATAAGTTTTTATTGAATTTGGGTCTCAATAAGGGGAAGAGGAATAATAAAAAAAAAGGATAGCTAATCTTGAGTTCTTAAGCTTCAATAATATGGATTTGGCAAGCAAGGGAGTTAGAGACAAGTAACAGCTGATAGGAATTTATATAGAACTCAAACTCAACCCCACCATGCCTCAAATCCCAAAGCTACTAATGTCTCAGCTAATATGCTGTCCTTTTCTGTCATTTAGTTTAGAAGCTGTGGTCTTTATTGAAAGGTTGGTACAATTAAAGGGACTATAATAAAACAAGAAAGAGAAAGGTAGGTAATTGTTGGCGTTGACTTGATTGATCTAGATCAATACACAAGTAAGGGAGTTCATGAGAGACAGTTACAGCTGAAGGAGTTGTTAAACGTCAACTCAACCCAACAATGGCCTTAATCCCAAGGCTGCTGGTGTCTCAAGTCCTGTTTGTGAGATCAGAAGTGCCGTATAAAGCATTTTGTAGTGTGCAGCTATTTAATGAATAAACAGGTTGAAAAACTGTTCATTGCAAGCATTAACTGGAATGTCAAAAGTTGTTCCATATTTGGACATCTTTCTTTGGATTCTGTTCGATGCTGCTGGAATTGAGCTCTATTATTAGAAATAATTAATGTTTAATTTTTATATTTTCCAATTTGCTAATAGTTATATTATTGGCTGGTGTAAGTTTGTCAGTAATATACTTGAGACATTTCTGCTTTTGTTCTCCCCTGCAGCTTGTCACAGGATGTGAAATGGCTGTTTCAGTTGAAGCTATACAAGCTATTGGCAACCTTCACGGGTCTGGAACCCATTTTTCTGCTAGTTCCCGGTTCTTTTTGCCAGTTCTAAATTAAAGTAGAATGTTTTACAAACACCAGCACACGCATGGTACAGTAGCACACCATGTACAGTAGAATGGTACAGTCACGCGACACAGCATGACAAGCACATATTAACATTAATAGAAATGTTATTATAGTAGCACGTAAGTTAGTGGGATTACCAATAATCCATAAAGCCGTGAAAAAATTTTATGCGTTCCTAGTTTTCCTTACCGTCTGGTTGAGATTGGTTTTATTAATTCTGTTTCAGTTGTGTGGTTTGCATCAATATTAAATTTCTATAATGGCAATCTAGATTTACGATTTAGTTATTTGAGTTAAAGATTGTGATATTTAGCTTCCCTGTGTTCTTGAATGCCGTATTGATGACAGAAATATTTAAGTTTAATTTTGGTATTGAAACTTTGAATCCCTATGAGAAGTTCCAAATTATAATAAATAGCGCTTTATTATGTCAATATATAGATCTTACAATTTCATCACCTAATCATAGGCCTTTGAGAATCAATGGGAATTAATAGGTCAGTAACCTGTTTTTAGATTAAGTAGCCGTTATTTCCTTTTGCTACCTTCTATCCTTAATTGTGGAATCATTGGATTCAAGTCTTTATAATTTGAAGTGAACCCTTTGTTGTCCTTCTTGTCAAATCATACATTGACAACAAGGGTAGAAAAGTTAGCAAGAAATCAAAAAGCAGGATATCTGGGATTTAATTTTGACCTTGTACAGTGTAAGTGGACGAAGCAGCATACATCTGTTGGTACATGCTTGCATGTGTTAAGTTCAATCTACTGCTTATTCTGACAAGGATTTGTTTTCCAACTGTGAAAGGGAAAAATTGAAATGAGAAAAACCCTACTCTAGCAGACGCACTTACCACAAAGACACTTCAAAGCAATGCATATAATCTGTGCTTAAATCTTGTTGACAATCCGGTTGAGGCAGGTTTTCATTTCTTTCTAATATATTGGTTTAGTTTGTGCAATTAGAAATTATAATTGTTGTTTGGTCATATTTTATCTTTACGTTTTTCCCCTCCTAGTTGCTGTTTGTAACATTTCGTTATGTCCATTCTCCTTTATCAATTTAGTGTTTCTCCTGTGTTATTTGGTGTGCTCTGATTTTGTATCAGTGCCCAGAAAGGTGGTCTTTAAGTATACTAATTTATATGACTTATGCAAATGAAAAAGTTTAGGAGCAAATCACTTGCATTTTTCTCCACTGGCAATCGAAATTCTTTTTTGGATTTCATTGTTATTGTTTTTTCTCCTATACTGCTTGTTCCAGGAAATTTGGAATATAATCCTTTTTTGGTGGTATTGTGAATATATATTGGAAGTTTTTTGGCTTGTTTTGTTTCTGGACAAAGTAAATTTGCCTGGAAAAACATTTTTCAAGTATTTGATATTAAGGGGATCAGGAAAATCAATCCAAATGGAAGATAATTTTTGGTCAAAGGAAGAACTAATGCCAGTCTCTTTTTAAATAGAAAAAAATTTCAAAACATTAGCGTACTTACTGTAAGAAAAAAGCTCATTAATGCAATTCATTTAATTCAATCGAGCGCTGGTAGTCCACTATTAACTACCTGCTATTACTGAGAGACACTGGTCACCTGCAACTACCATAATTTATTATTGCATATGATTCGATTTTCTCCTATCTACAATAAATTTTAGAAAAAATGAAGTGATGAAATTCCAAATATTTTTTATAATCTTAATAATCGAAAATTTTTATTCATGTTCCAATTTCCGAGGAATGATTATTTTGAATATATATTTTCAACGAAAAATATTTTCTGAAGGTAATGTTATTTTCTAGAAACTAATGGAGCCCTTATGTCATTTGGAGGTTGTAACCTGAATAAAGATTCACCATCATTGAGATGGATTACAATTGGTGCTGCTTTGTTGCAGATGTAAGACGGCTGTGAAAATAAAGTCCACTTGTGCGGTCATCAACTTTGTATACCTGGGTGACAGTTTTGTATTGGAAACAAGTAACAATGGCTTTATTCTAAAGGTTCTATCAAGGATATGTCCCTATATGCAATGGAAGTAGTGTGTTCTTTTGCTTAGAGGTCTCATTGATAATATTTTTTCTCTAGTTGAGTTGTTCCTTGATGTTTCAATATTTTGCCTGTGGTGCCACTGTTACCCTTCATTAAGTGAGCTGGCATGCATCATCCTCTTTGCTATGCACACCGCATATTCCAAAGTGACCTATAGGTGTGCGTTACAGTAATTTTACTTTAATCTTATGTTATAATCTTTCTACGAATGTTCGTGAAAAAATGAAAAAAAAAGAAAATGAATGAAGTGTAGGATAGAAAAGAAAAACAATACAGGAGAATACATTTAGAAAACTTTATTCAGGATCTGTTGCATTGCTCAAGAAATAAGTTCAATTATAAAAGCGAAACTTAAACTTAGATTCCTGGGAGGGACTCTTATCTATTGAAGGCCTTTCAATCCTGTGTGCTGAAAATTTTAAAATAAGGAGATTATAATAATAAGTGGTCATTTTCCTTTTTTTTTCAATTTAAGAGTCCTTACGCCTTCAAGCCTACAATTCAGATTCAATCTACTTTCCAGTTCAGGACATCCACAATTTTCAACCAATCTTTTGAGTTTGAAGTGGTGATATCTGGCCTGTCATGCATTCAAGTAGATTTACTTGCCTGCTCTATATAGCAATTTTCCTTTTATTCTTCTTGTAAGTTGTTTGATAAAGCATTGATCTTGGTAGGCCTTAAATGATGGGACCCCAGAAGTGAGGGATTCAGCTTGTTTCAGTATTGGCATGCAAATTGCTGAAGGTGGTACTTCATTTGTTTGGGTAAATTTAAGATGATATGTGGACATTTAGTGACTGCCCTATTATAATTGTTTTTTCTATATTATTGTGCCAGTCTGTTGTATAGGCCGTTTGGAGAGGTTCCACTGGAGAAACTTGAGATGTTTCGAGAGGAAGAGCTGTCTGAAAATGATGCTGGTTCAGGAGGCGCAGCTGTGTCATAGCTGTACAAGTACAGGTTGTTAAATTTTTAACCTAATGTCATGTTGTGTTTTAAAAAAATTCCGGCATTATAAATGATTATTATTTTCAAGTGTATTTAGCTTTTCCCTTGTGTTTTTGTTATGAATGCACCAGCTACAGTTCAAAGCTGTTTAGTGGGAGCGTGTCCTTCTGCAGAGGTGGTTATGTTTTGCTTCTTAACCCATAATGTCTCCTGAAGGTTGGTTTGTGTTTAATATCTTTTAGTCCATTAATACTAGTCCCTTTAATTAGCTTTATAAACTGGCAAAATCACTTGAATCTTTATTATCCCAATATAGATTTTTGTTATATTATATTCCTATTTTGTACCTTGAATGGGAAGCCTAATACTAGAAAAGCTAGATTTCCTTGAAGTACTCTGTTAAGTGATAGGTAGTTGAATTTTAACATTTGTGGTGATGTTTGTTTGATGAATGCCTTTCTATGATCTAAGATTTAACTCTGTTCCCTCCCTCCCTGTTTCTTGTCTCCTTTTGCTGCAGTGGTGACTAATTATCCAATTTCCATAAATCCTGACGTTTGTGCTCATGCACTTGAGAGAAGGATATGATAAGATAAGAAATTCAATAATTGGGTCATCAAAAGATCCCAGTCCAGATAACTGCAACAGAGAATTAAATGGGAAGAAAGTGAAATAATTACATTATACTTCTAAATAAATAAATTTCCAATCTGCTTGGTTCATTGATTTATTTATGAATCATTGTTTGATAAACCTACGTTCATCTTTGATGCGAATGTGACATTTCTGCCAAGATTTTGAGTAGTAATTTTATCTTTTTGTTCGTCAATGTGTCTATTGTTATTGAATTGGTGTTAGACTGACCCTGACTTCAATGTGTGTCTTTATAGATTTTTTTTTTTTTTTTTTTTTAAATTTTAACTTAATATCACTTGAAATAATGTTATTGGATACAATTTGAAGACATCAAGAAGGGCTCATTGTTAGAAAATCAGCAGCAAGTATGCTTACGGGAATACCTGTTCAGCATGTTGTGAGTCTCTCTCTTTCTCTGCTTATTTGTTATAACCTTGGACACTGGTGGCCAGGGTGTTCCTTGATTGCTGTATTGTCATTTATCAGCCTGCTAACAAAAAGGGAGGATCTGTTAAATCTGGTGCCAGCAAAGAAAGCAGATGGAGTGTGCGACCTGAAACCTCAAAAGCAAATTTGAAACCACCAGAAAGATGTTGAAGTAATAAACTGTACTTTCTGTAAAAAATTTATCTTTATTGTCATGTTATATTGTTAAGTTTTTATGATTCTTGAGGTACTTAGTGGCCTTGGCTGGTCTGATTTTGCAGCCAGCAGAAATGATCTTGAAGAGATTGAAAGTTCGATTTAGGCCTCTCTATACAACAGAAACTGTTTCCATAAATGAGTGCAGTGGGAAAGAGCCGGCTTGAGAGGTATGTCATGGTTCTTTCTTGTACCTGTCGTCTCAAGTTTTTGATAATAGTTGTATAGATTGTCCTTTTCAAGTTTTTATTGAGCGTCATTCCTTTTCGTGAAAACTATTGTTGTGATTGTTCGATGCATTGACTTCGACCTCAGAGGAAAAATTGAACATTAGTTTTTATTGTTTCTATTTTATGGGTAAACAATTTCAGTCAGGCGCAGGAACAATGTTGGTACATGTTTCTTTTCTCCAACAGGTTAGCCCTAAGATGTTATAATAAGAGCAGTTCAAATATCTTTATGCTTTTTTTTTTTCTCCATCCTGGTAGTTGACACTTTAGTTCATGAGTGATTGTCAAAACTGTCCCTTAGCACTCACATTATTATAAAAGTATTTAGTTATTTATTATGACTTTTATAAATATTGGTAAAAGGCATGTTTCTGATGTTAATGTTCTTTCAGCTATCAAGTTGTCTTAGCTTAGTGAATGTTGAACCATTCAAGAACAAACGGCAAAGAACAAGGAAAAAATTCCTTAAGAAGGAGGAAAACTAATTTCTCAATCAATATTGTTTCAATAATTGGTCATAGTCAAAGCTCTTTATAATGTAAAAAAACTAGCCCTACTTATAGTGTTTGGAAATCATAAAACCTAGGAATCTCTAATTAAGGCATATACAATAATAAATCCCTGATCATAAATCATCAAGGAAAAACAAATGACAAATCGCTAAATCTAATTAGGAAAACACAATAATGATCCCCTACAGTTCTACTTTCTATATTATAAATTTTTTCCGCCTAAATAAGTAACTCGTTAAACATTCCCTGGAATAGGATTTGCATCAGTTAGTTGTCTGATTTTTACCATTTAAAGTTTCTCTTGTTATGAATTTACAACTGTAAACATTTTGAAACTTTTGAAGCTGTAATAAGGGTGTTGTAAAAGTATTTTTCTTGCTACTCATAGTATATGCATGTTTTATTTAAAGTTAATAACTTTGGGAATTCTTGCAGCAATGTCCTCATTGAAACAACAGTTGAAGGTCTAGCAGTAACTTAATCAGCTGTGGAGATTTGATACGTTTACTCTGGCCTATTCCTGGTTGGAATGAAAAAATTTGCAGTATTTTGAAATTTGATGGTTTCCATATGAAATTGTTTATTAGTTTCATGTTGCCTTTAATCGACCTTGACAGATTATTTGAGTGGGAATGCAGGTTCAGCAACAGATGATTGAAGTGATTACTTATCTAGCTGCAACTGCGCGAAAATTTCCAAAGAAATGTGTAGTGCTTGCATTCTGGGTGTGTAACATCACATATGTTTATTCTTTTTTTTGTAATTTTATGAAAAATAAATTAATTATGGTATTTCAGTTCTTTGCTTTAATTGATTTTTGATCTGGTGCTTTGAAAGTTCAAAAGATTTACTCTTGACTTGAAGTCCATAATCAGTGCCCAAATTGACAGGGTATAAGTGCAACGAGTTGCAGATATTAAAACCCGAGCTCATTGCTATGAAATGCCTTAATCCACTTTTTCTGAAGCAGTAGGTCCAGGATTTAACGTTTTGAGAGAGTAAAGTATTTGTATTGCCTGTGTCCAGAAAGTGTTTACATTAGCATGCTGTCTGCAAGGCCTGTTCAGTGGGATGATCCAGGAACTAAACCAGGGTCATAGTCTTCATTGATCCTGTACAAGTATATGAAACCTGGTGAAACCCATTTATAATAAAAAAGGAGGAATATATCAGGAAATATTTCATTAATCTCAACCTTCTTATTGAATAGTCACTTCCTTTGGATAGAAAGTTTAATATTATAAACTGTGCCTAGTGTGTGTGTGGGTGTGTGTGTGGGTGTGGTGGTGTGGATGCATCCTTGTTTCTATGTTTCCTAATTGTTGTTCTCAATTTTTATAAGTTTCTTCAGAAACTTTTCTAAATTGGTTAACTATTTTTTTTATCTTGGTGTATCAAAATCTGTTAATAAGTTTTTTCAATGTTATAGCAATGAAGTTTATGAAAATACTTTATAGAATTTTTTTCGCCTGCTCAACTCATTTCAAAGAAAATTATTGACCGTGTCTTTTACCTACTCGATTACCTTGTTCCATTCAGTACCTACTGGTTTGAAACTGGCTAGCCCAGTCCCTTTTGACCTGAGTTGGATGTCTGGGCTTGGTTTAAAATAGCTATGGTTATACATTAGTTTTTCTTTATGCCCTGGATATTAACATTGACTCGAAGCTAGAAATACTCGATTTGCACACTTGGTATTAGTTAATGTGTAATTTTTTTCTCAACTGTAGCTTTACAAATCATGAAAGAAGCACTAAGGAAATCCTAAAAGGTTCTCAGTGAAGAATATTTGTGGAGGTTTCAGCAGTTGAGTGACTTCGGTGTATCTCTTTAAAGCTTAGAGGTGTTTATTGTTCTTGCCTAAGATCAATCATCTCCTTTGTCATTCTCAATGATTCCATCATTGTGCTTCTAGTCTTGAGCTATATATTTATGATATTCAGAATAACTGGCAATTTTGCAGGATTTAAATTGATTTCTGTAAAGATATTGGATTTGCAGATGCTAGTGTGCTGCTAGAAATGCCACTAATCAAGCTTTTAGGGCGCCTTTAACATAAAATCGTTTGGTCCAGGCAAGTAAATCATTTAATTTAGAATTCCTTTCCTCTGTTATTTCTTCAAAGATAAGGTTAAAAATTCTAATTTTTTTTTTTTTTGTTCTTCCAGATATTAAAGGATTGTCGACCGACGTTAAACCTGCACTGCTTAGTGCTCTTGAATGGCTGAGTCATGAAAGAATGCCTTTTGAGGTAACCCAAGCAAATGATTATACTTCCTGCTTATTTATACTGTTTATTTCTGATATATGATATTTATGATCTTGCATCTGTTTTTACCAACAGGGTGTGCTTCTTGCGTGCAGCCAAAAGAAAACCAGTTAGGGCATCAGAACCTTGACTTTCTGTATCTGCTGGTGGTTGGACGGCCTGCCATACGTGAAGAACATAGTGGGAAAAGTTAAACCTAATCTGCTAAGAGCATGGAAAGTCCTGATTGGAAGGTATTGGATATCAGCATATGTGAACTTGCGAAAGCAAAGCTTTGGAATAAATTCAATTTTGCTTCACTCTAAATGCTTTAACCAATCACAAGAAACTGAACTGATGACTTATGACTTTTGCCCATTTACTTACACTCCAAGGTTCCTTTTATGAGTCATATTGAGGCTGTCAATAATTTTGGAAGAGCCTAATGAAACGTATTCAAACCAACTGGAAACTGGTATGGCTTCCATTAATATTATTTTAAATTTATTCTTTTCCTCATGTTGACTGGAAGTTTTAGTTGAACTGGAATGTATTGGTAACACATGAATGGCCCATTATGTTTTTTGTGACCTTGTCTTGTTGCGTTGATAATTGATTAGATTTGATTACCAGTGAACTTTTTTGGTGCTCTTGAAGAGACGATGGTGACGATAGCAATAAAATATTTGTCATGGCAACTTTGACTACTATTGGTGGTGTCGCGTTCTGCTATGGGAATGCCTGTTGAGGAAGTCGAGCAGTTTTATGATGTTTTAATGAGAATTATTTAAACTTCATTTTTCCATTTGCTGGGTGCTGGCTGAAAATCTGAAATCATCATGAGGTGTTTAAATCAGGGCATTCTTTCAGGATATTTTTGAAGTGTCTTGGTGACAATAAAGAAACAGTATGAGAGAGGTGTGCTTTGATCTACTTATAGATCCTTGGGTAGCTGCTGTTCATGCTGGATAAAAAGGTAAATGATTGTCCTTCTTATTTTGGTGGCATATAGCGGCATCTTTGTGTCAGCTATAATGAATTTTCTTTTGTTCTAGATTTCCTTACAATTGGCAGCAGCATTGATGGATGCTAAGCCGGCACTGAAAGGGCGTAAAGGATCTTTTTTGATTGGTTATCAAGGCAACTTTCAGGATTAACTGATTGTTTCTGAATGCTCGTGCTTCTGCTGAAGCCATCTGCTCTGCTATGATGGTAATTTTTCCTTTTATTTTTTTTCCTAGATGTGTGTCCCAGATAAAACATGCTCGACAATGGTAGTATTAAATGTGGTCTCTGTGTAGTTCCCTGCTGGTGTATTTTTCATTTTCATTTGAAGGTTGAGCGTATTGATAAATTGATCCCAATGTAAGGAGGTCATATTTTAAAAAATAATGCAGAGGAAAATTTGATTATTGTTTGTCTGGAGTCTTCCTATCGGGTAAGCTGTTGCACTGGGGCACTCTGTACTAACCTTTTCAGATTCAGCATTTGTATTAATTCATCTTTTGACTTCTGTCTTGGCTGCTGTAATATTTTTTTTCAGGATAAATCATCAAGATGTTCGTAAAGGCAATCAGAAGCATGCATCACTGAAGTTTTGAGGGTTTTCCTGGACAAGAAGCAGAGTATGTATCAGTAGAATTATTTCTTCATTTGTTTTGATAAAATTGTCGCAGCTGACATTACATTTAATATATCAACCTTCAGATCGAAGAAGAATCTAAAAGATCTTCATGGGCCAGCTTTAGCTCTTGTTCTTGAAAAGGGTGAGACCTTATGGGGCTTTTCAAAGTATTATTTAGTGATTGGCTGATAAAGCTTTTTATCCGTGTTTGTGCTCATTCCGATGATTCCTCATCCAAATTGAATGTGTTTATTCAGATTCATTTGAAATCTGCAAAAGCCAACTTTCCATGTGGCCCCCACATCCAAGACAGTCCACGAAAGGCTGGAAAAATTTCTTCCAATGGCGTCTCAAAACATGCAAATTAGATCCATCCTCTTCAGTAAATGTATCTCACATTTTAATTACCTTTTGTAAACTTGGATCGAGAAGACTAAATTATCTTTATTCATCGGTTTTATAAGAGAGTTGTACCAACAAAAGGTTCGAGGCAGAAGCCAGTGATGTCTTGTACAGATAGAGCTGTGCAGTCTCAAGCTTTGGTTGAATGTCAAAGACTGCAATACAAGGTATATTTGGCATCAAGACTTAAAACTTTCATTAGGAGTGAAAACACACCGATAAAAAGAAACTGTCATGTCACCCTGCTTTTATCAGGACGACAGGGAAAAGAATGGTAGTTCGAAGGTTAAGTTTGAAGAATTTGCGGATAGAACCAGATGTCAAGATCTTGAGGTTGTCTTTAACTGTGTGTTAAGGTAATAGTTATGGATTCTCTTAATTTTAATTTAGTCCTGAGAGATCTCGCAAAATGTCTTAATGCAGAATGATTGATGAAATATTTCAGAGAGGATTTACACAGGCCCTGGCTGTTAAGTCGGATTTTAAAGAAACAAGTTGATGGGCTTGAGATGCTACAGAAGTGTGTTTAGCTACTTCTTGCTGTTAAATTTTCTTTTTCAACTGTTAATGGCTATCACAAATGATTATTTTCTTTGTTTTCCAGGCTATTCCAGTCCATTGCCTAAGGAAATAATTGAGGTTGGGATATCCTTTTTGAGGTGGTTCGTTTGCAAGTTTTTGTAAATCGAACACAACATACCTTGTTGAAGTATAGTTTTCCATCATCCCTGTAAATGATTTCTGCATTTGATTCTTGCTAGGTAAAAATTTGTTTTTCTGTTGAATGACAGGTGCTGGAATTCCTTCCTGAACTTTTTGAACATGCTGCGGGATGAGGCCTTACACTTGACAGAATCAGAAGCCGCTATATTCTTCCTTGCTTGATTAGAAAGAGGTCTGTATAAAATCTTGGTAGCAACAAAATATATATTCATTTGGGATATCATCATTTTGTAGATGATGGAATTTTTTTTTTCCCAATCCTGGCTTCTTGATTAACTTGTCTTCTTTTTGACAAGGTAGAAGCATGGAAACATCTTATTGTGCTATTTCTAGCTGCTGATGATGAAATTGTAATTTCAATGCCAAAATTGCTTTTGTTGTACTGCCAGTGGGGCCATAATATTGAGAAAGTTCGAGAAAAAGAATGCGGAGCTTACGCAAACAAATAGTTCATCATATCTGGGACAAAAAACTTTTTCCTTAATATTTTGGAAGGTTTGCGCTCCTAAAAAACAACCGTACAGCGGATCGAATTGTGCAGATTTAGTTGGGTCTTATTGATCATCATGTGCGGGCTGGAAGGTGCCGAATGGAGGCTCTAATCCTCTTTTTTTTTTTTTTTTTTTGCCCTTTTTTTTTTTTTTTTTTTTTGCCCTTTTCCATTTGCTATCCTAGCCCACACACATACAACCATATTTCTCTTTTTGTTCATTTCTTTCTATTTTCACGCTTTTCTTTCTTCGATGTTGTGGCCTACAGATAAGTGGACAATTAAAATCCCTTCAACTTGTTGCAAGCTTGACAGCAGAAAGGGATGGTGAAACTAGGAAAGCTGCTTTAAATGCACTTGCAACTGGCTATAAGATTCTTGGTACGTAATGGTGTGAATAGAGCACCATTAGGCGTGCCTTTGTATTATTTTTAATGAAGATGGTTTGGGAATTGTATTGAAGGTAATTACTAGCTGTCTGAGGACTTTCTTCTTTCTTCCCAGGTGAAGACATATGGCGTTATGTTGGAAAGCTCACAGATGCTCAGAAAAGCATGTTAGATGATAGATTTAAGTGGAAGGTTGGTAAATTTTATTTTTCTATTATTTTTCTTTTTATATGCATTGATCCTATAATATTTTTACAGGTCAGAGAGATGGAAAAGAGAAAGGAAGGTCGGCCAGGTGACGCTAGAGCTGCTTTACGCCGTTCTGTTAGGGAAAATGGGTATGCATCTTCTTGTGAAAATACGAGATGGTTGTTTAAGTTATATAGGTGTGGTTGTGGAAGAGAGATTTTTAATGTAATGGCTGTTAATCCAATTGTTGGTGAACTTATGAAATTGCTGTTAAAGTGATTTTTTGTGCCTAGGCCATTTTTATGACTAGTATAGATAATTTTAGATATCACATATTCTTCAAATTCAATGAGGCTCAGGTCAGTACCCTTCAATATTAAACATTCAGACACCCAGTGTAGGAGAATTGAGCCTTGTGCATTGTTTGAAGGCAAATTTGTTTCTTCGATATAAATAGTTTTTCCCCCTCTTGGTACACATGTAAGACATTCCGTTCTTGGTATATTTTTTGAGTTACTCTGGATAACCATATTTCATACTTTATGCAGAAACCTATTTATTGCAGTTGTCCTGTTTGTTGATATAAAAACTAGTATAATTTTTGTTTTTTGTTAAGTTTTAGTTTTATGCTTTGTTGATTTCCTGTGTACAGGAGGTATTGCTTTTATCTGAGCATGGGAAATGTTATGCAATAAATTACTCGGCTTTATGACTGATTAAAAACATCAAAGATATTTGAAAATGTGTTCTTGAGTTTATATTTTCTTAAATCTTTAAACTGTTTTCCTTTCTGCCTATCAGGTCTGATATAGCAGAACAAAGTGGGGAAATTTCACAGTCTCTTACAGGTCCAATATTATCTAGGTATTACTGCTTTTTCTAAATTTGAACTTCTCTAGTTCTATATTTGTTAAATTTATTTGCGGTATGATATAATTTTACTCATATTTGTTGTGGTAAACAATATTGTTATTCATTTCCAGGAAAAACTATGGTCCTCCTGATCTTCACATGGAAAGACAGGTTATGCCCCGACCAGTAACTAGTGTCAATGGACCTACAGACTGGAATGAAGCTTTGGAGATCATTTCTTTTGGCTCCCCAGAGCAGGTTCTTTTTTTTTTTGTATTTTTATTTTTTTTTCCTTTATAGTTAATATGTATGGCTCCATTATACCGGAAGGAATTGATCTTACTGTCAATGTCTAAAGGTTGCCTGGCCAGAAAGTGACAACTGACATGAAAATATTGTCCCAGATATAAAGATAACATAGCAGCCAGTCATGCATGCATAATTTTATATAGATTGCATTGAAGTTTATTATCATAATTTACATGCTTATGTGAATGCGAATTGCTTTGTTGTACAATACTGTATCGCAGCCTTCTATTTGTAAGCAATGACACCCTATAATCCTATTGATTTTTTTTACTCTTTAGTTTTATCCTTGTGATGTGTAATGTGGATTGGAATGAGAAGTTGGATGTCTAATTCTTGTAGTTCAGATGGCTCCGTTTCCTTTACTTTCACATATCTTTTTCTGCTTTAAACCCTAACGTTCTAGTTGGACAAGGTTGGTTGGTGGATTGAAAAGATTGTCTACTTAATATGTGTAACTCTACATGCTTTCTGAAATCCATTGTTTTGTTTAGAAGTCTGTCCAATAATTTTATTATATTTTTATTGCCTTGACCCTGCAATCATAAATGAACTGGCTAATTTCATCTGAAACTTATGTACCAGTAAGTAAAATGTTTTTTGGAGCGACTTGTGCGAGTGTGTAATGTTTTCCACTTGTTACTCCCTGTATCTTGATTGTTTTCATCCATGAATTCATATCTTTCTCTCACCATTTTGTTTTGAGGGTGGAGGGCATGGGCACTTTCTCTTTTAATTTCTGTATAAATTTCATGACTTCTTACAAATTTGGGCTCTTGATTGTACAATATTTCCACTTGCAGTCAGTTGAAGGAATGAAAGTTGTATGCCATGAGTTGGCACAGGCTATTGGTGATCCAGAAGGTAGTACAATGGATGAACTAGTGAAAGATGCTGATAGACTTGTTTCATGCTTGGCAAGCAAGGCAAGAGCTCCTTCAAAATAATAAATGTCCCTTGGTTTCCTTATCACTACGTTCTCTTGAAAATTCTGGAGCCTACCTGATACTCTTGTTTCTGGAATGGACAGGTAGCCAAGACTTTTGATTTCAGTTTGACTGGAGCTTCATCGAGGTCCTGTAAATATGTCCTTAACACACTGATGCAGGTATATTTACTGCCTTGCTATTGAACCTTGTGCTCCTTTTGTTTTCTAAATGTTGGTCAAACGATATTCAGAGAAATAGGATATTAGGGAATAGCTTGAGCAAACACTGCTAGGATATTTTACCAAGTATTACATTTGATTTTCTGCAGACATTTCAAAATAAAAGACTTGCTCATGCTGTCAAAGAAAGCACTCTTGACAGTCTGATAACAGAGCTTCTACTTTGGTTATTGGATGAAAGGGTTCCCCATATGGATGATGGCAGCCAGCTCTTAAAAGCACTGAATGTGCTGATGCTTAAGATTCTGGTGATGAATATCTGACTTGGTTCTGTTTTTCAATGAGTTTTAAGCCATCACATACTTTGTTATTGACTAGTGGTTGTGCATGCAGGATAATGCTGATCGAACTTCATCTTTTGTTGTCCTGATTAATCTCTTGCGCCCATTGGATCCATCAAGATGGCCCTCTCCAGCATCAAACGAGGCATTTGCCATCAGAAATCAGAAGTTCTCTGATCTTGTTGTCAAATGCCTTATCAAGCTCACAAAGGTAAATTGTTAAGTTGCTTATCAAACTGCGCGTTGTCATGCTCAGCAGCTGTAGCACAAGTGTGCACCTAATTATTTTAACATATTGTTTCTTTTCTTTCTTTATGAAATGAAAATGTGAGAAATTTGTTTGCTTGGGTGCCAATATTTCCATAGTGCTTTGTTCTCCGATACATGTAAATTATGAAGTTTGAATGCTGAATCTTTCTATCCCATCTAAGAATTTCCCTATCTCATTAAGATTTGCATGTCTTCTTGTATAGTGAGATCTAATTGGCTTTGTAGGTGGATTAGCTGTCTTTGTCTGGTTGCCTTGCATTTTATGGTAAAGGTATCACCAAGTTTGTTGAACCTTGATCGGAATAGTCAATAAGACCTCTGTTTGATGAGCAATCAGATTCATATTAGGTCCAGTCCTAATATGATACTGCATTAACACTGAACCTGTCAACCTGGCTGGGTCTCAAGAGGGTAGGCTGGTTTAGTTTGATTTGGGTTTTTTGAATACTGTGGTTTGGCTATACCTGACCCCAGCTCTTGCTATGCCTGGCTATTATATATGACCTTTAACATGCAGGCTTCTGTTGGCATTGACATCATGTATTTTAAACTTCATTTTTTTGCTTATTTCATCATCATTTTCTTACTGCACTATCATGTAAATTTTTATGATGCAGGTTCTTCAAAGCACGATCTATGATGTTGATCTTGACCGCATCCTTCAAAGCATCCATATATATCTGCAAGAATTGGGGATGGAAGAAATTAGGAGAAGGTATGAGTTTTAATCATTATGGCTCCCCTGCATTCCCTCTCCGTATGTGAATGCAAGTTTCTTTCCTTGTTTTTTTTTTTTTTAATTTTCTTAATTCACCTTAACATTTTCTTTTGGTCTTTTCACTCAAGCGAATTAACTGTTTCATTTTCAATATTCTGTTTTTAAAGGGCCGGAGCAGATGACAAACCATTGCGAATGGTGAAAACTGTTCTGCATGAACTTGTTAAGCTGCGTGGAGCTGCAATAAAGGGTCACCTTTCTATGGTTCCAATAGACATGAAACCTCAGCCAATTATCCTTGCCTACATCGATCTTAACCTTGAGGTGATGAGTTGTATATTGTATTTTCCTGCATTTTCTCAATTGTGATAGAGAATTACCCTCTCCTTCTACCTTTGCAGACTTTAGCTGCTGCAAGGATGTTAACCTCCACGGGGCCTGTGGGCCAAACCCATTGGGGTGATTCTGCAGCCAACAATTCAACGTCTGCCACTCATTCTGCTGATGCCCAGTTGAAGGTGTTTTATGCTAGTTTTTATCTCGGATTGTCATTAATGATCATATTATTCTACTTATAACATGACTATTTCTCTTTCAATTTCTCCTGAATGATTTTAATTCGATGACCTGCAGCAAGAGCTTGCTGCCATATTTAAGAAAATTGGTGACAAGCAAACATGTACTATTGGCCTATATGAACTATATCGCATTACACAGCTATACCCTAAGGTAAGCAGATGTCATTATTTATTTTTCTTAGCTAGACATTAATAGGAACCTGCTATGGAAATTAATCTCGTAGGTCCAATCATCTGTTGCATGTGTTTGGACTTCATTCTTTAATTTTTTTTTTTAAATTTGAATTTTTTAAATATATTTTCAACTGCAGGTTGATATATTTGCTCAACTCCAGAATGCTAGCGAGGCATTCCGCACCTACATTAGAGATGGTTTAGCACAGGTTTGTATTAGAGTTATTATTCTGCTCTTGTTTGAAAAACTTTTACTTTTTACATGGGCAGATGGGTGTAAAGAGGCAACTTACGACACCTCTGTTAAGGGGGAAACTTTCCTTTATGGATGTTGCACATCAGATGAATCTGAGCACTTGCTAGTAGTTTAATTGGCATGTTCAGAGTCTCAGTTTTTTTAGTGGACAAATTCATAAGAGAGAGTCAATTATTTATTCTATATTTATATTTTTAACTTTTATTGCAGATGGAGAAAAATGCTGCTGCCGGAAGGACGCCATCTAGTTTGCCATTGTCAACTCCCCCACCATCTTCCTTAAATGTTTCCTCCCCAGAATTTGCACCTCTTTCTCCAGTTCATACAAACTCCTTGACGGATGCAAAATCATTGAATGTGAAATCTGAGCCAACAAACTTCCATCTACCTCCTTCATATGCTGAAGACAACAGAACTGTTAATTCCCTCATGTCAAGAGGTCTCATGTCAGATAATTCTTTAGGTGACCAAAGAAATGAGAAATTTATAAGTGGAGGTATTGCTAATGCTTTTGGTATTTTTATTTTTATTTCATGTTTGTTTCATTAACTGAAGAACCCCTTGTTATTACACTGCAGTAACCAGCGGAACATTAGATGCCATTAGAGAACGGATGAAGAGTATGCAGTTAGCTGCCTCCACCGGAAATCCAGATTCTTTGAACAGGCCATTAACAGCTGTAAATGACAACGTGAACAATGGATTCTCTGGTCAAAATCTTGGCGGATCAGATCCTGTTGGGATACAGAATCCAATACAGGGAGGTGTTCTCCCTATGGATGAGAAGGCATTATCTGGGCTTCAAGCACGGATGGAGAGACTTAAAAGTGGTGCAATTGATCCTCTGTAGATTAAAGCTGGGAGTGAGAGCTGTGATCTCTTAAGATGTCAATCATGTAAACAGAGTCAAGTCCTATTGCATTCGAAAATAGAATAGCTTATAGCACCCGCATTCTAGGGTGGATCAGTACCGGGATTTAATTTGATACAAGTTTTGGGGAAGCTGCACTATATATCGATGTGCTAATTGGTTTATGTACTAGGTTCTTTAATATAGGTGATTGTATATTGTAGGCTGTTTTTGGCTATTCAATTTATTTAATACAATTGTATACAGTTTCCAGGAAATGTGTTGTATACAAATGAAATGGTGCGTACAATATGAATATTAGTACTGGTACTGCATTACAGTATTTTGATTTCTATCCAATTTTGTTTGAGCTTTTTAGTTATCTGTTTTTCTGATGCAATTTTTTAAAGAGGCATTTTTTCTTTCCTGGTTATTATTGGGTTAATACACCTTAGCTAATTATGTTAAGAACTAGGAGAAAATTATTTCATCCAGGGAAAACACATGAACGAAGAAGAGCATATATCAGCTAGTAATGATGGGAAAGTATTGCAGCTATGGCAATTTATTTAAAAAAAACTGCAAGGCTTAAAGTTCTTTTAAATGCAATTCAAGATGTGATAGTGACAAAACTTGTTCTCAGTACAATAATGGTTTTCAAACTCATAAATTGATATGGGCCACCCAGTTTTGAAGCAATTAAATGATGGGCAAATGTCACGACCCGTTTCCGTGGGCCGGACCGGCACTAGGGCCCAGGTAAGCTTAAGGCCCCCGAGGCCCGTAGTAAGCCTGAAACGCTACCGGCACCGGGCACTAGGGCCCAGGTAAGCTTAAAGGCCCGCCGAGGCCCGTAGTAAGCCTTGAAACGCATAGAATCTATGTAGTCAGCCTGAAACACTAGAATCTATTATCTCAGTATAAATTTCAACATTCAGCCCATATGATTATGAAAAATAAACCTCAATATTTTATTATCTCTCGGCCCAAGTTTATCTCCTACAACATTCCATAGTTCGGGCCCAATCACAGAATTATTTCATCTATGTTAATACACGACTAAATGTACGTAAATCCTACAACTGCAGAGTCACTAACTGTTTGGTATACAACTCTTTAGTATACATAGCTTTTTATACACATAATTACATAGTGAAATAATTATAGAACTAGGAAAATTTCTCTATTGCTCTGCGCCGAAGAAACATAGTCTAAACCGGATTAAAGAAAAACTTACTTCCTGAAAAATCAAACAAGACGTGTGAGTTTTCTAAGGAGTAATAATTATTGCACAACACACACAGTCACACAAATGTGTACACATATTAATCTAGTCACCCGACTAGTTATATGCTCACGCAGCCAGTCACACAAATGGCATATCACCAGCACTCACAATCATAAACATCTTCATATAATCACATCACGTGGAAAAGTCGAGTGGCGCCACCTGAAAACCCCAACGAGCCGTCCTCACACAGGCTCGCCTCTATACATGTGCACCAGGAGCGGATCCCCGCATAGCGGCCAACTGGTCTAATCCTCACTGACCAGTCCTCTCATTGTATTTCCATTCTCTTCTTTTCTTTCCATACCAACAGAGCAAACCGGTGGTCTCCATCCAATCTAGATCATCAAGTACTCGACAACAGGAGGCCACCCTGCGGGCTTACAAATCAAATCTATAGATTATCAGTGCGCAACAACAAGAAGCCATCCTTGTGGTTTTCCACATAATCCATTTCATCAGGTGCACACGGGGGCGCCGATCTTCCCAATTTTCCCGGCCGACGGGTCAAATATCATATAATATTCGGATCCATATACACAGAGACCGTCCTCACAAACCCCACGGGGTCCACTTCAATCCCAATTTCCACACAAACAAAGCATAGCATTATCCACAAACACAATTAATCAAACGATACAATCAAAATGCAGAAAGCATATTAATCAATTAAAACATCGTAATGCCAATGCACAATTAAAAATCAAAATGCAATGCAAATAAATAAATAAAGTGATTAACAAATAATAAAATAAATAAATTAAATAAAATATGGTAAAATAGAATTATGTAAATAATTAAATGAGTAATAAAGATAATAAATAATCAGAGCACTCTATTTATTATGTACCAAGTTATAGAATTAATCTAAATGAACTTATTTAATCACGTCATTCATTAAAACTAGTCTAGGTCCTATTGAAATTTCGGCAGCACATCCCCTAAAAATTGGACTATCTACCTGCTCAAATATCACAATATTACTATATATTTATCAAATCAATGCACACAGCCCATCCGCTGGGCAATCAATCAATTTAAAATCCCATCCTCCTTCCAAAATAACAATGTCAACACTCAACCATTAATTTACAACTTACAATAACCTCCAATTATGTTCCAATGAAATACCAATCATTCTTTACTTCATATAATTAGTAACTATGCTTCTATAGCTTAATGCCAAACATATGGAAAGAGCTTAATACATATAAATTTATAATCGAAATAAAACTTGTTATCATTAAGTTAATTTTCAATTACTTTTCATTTGATAGTTTCGTAGTGTCTAAAACTATTATAGTACTCTTTAGTCAAGACTCTCATTTCTTCATCCTGCTTAAGAGATAACAACGCACATATTATACCTTTATTAAATTTTAAATTAGCCACTAAGAACAAATGTTCAATTAAACTAACATTTAATGGATACATCTATTAGAAGAAATCCAATTTTACAAACTTAAGATTATACCAACTAACTAATTCCTAGCAGAATTAATCTACTACTATAAAGAAATCCATATCAAGCAATAATCTATATAAACTGATGGGAAGCAATAATCTATATAAATGATTGAAAATAACTGCTGCCACTGCCCAAAGTTTCTCAATTCTTATCAAACATAGTCATTCGAACCTCTACATCCACAACAAGTTACGAAGAGCGCATTTATTCTAACAATATAAACTTGGTTCAAGCAAAAATCCATGATTTCCCCTAACTAGAAGTTGCCATTATATCAAAAAAATCTTAAGTTATTGATTAAATTTATACATTATATGCTACTTAACCCATTTCCCCTCAACAACTTAATTTATAACTTCGTTTGCATTATACCACAACAATTATTCAACTAAATAGTTAAAATGGCAAGCTGCCATTTCAGGTTTATCAATTCTTTCACCAAAATCTGCATTAAACTAAATAATTTATTCACTTGTATAAGGAATTTCAGTTTATAAATCAATTTAAAGAGTAAAATCAAAGCTTCTAGTTATTTACACTTAAACAGTAGCAAATTTAGGAATTTAAACTCTACCCAACTTGATTCATGCATCAAATTTATACTCTTGTTCAAACAATTCACTAAATGTATCAAAGAAGGTTGAAATCCGACTTACCCAGCTGAAAAACGCACCGAAAGACTGAGATTTTTCGATTAAAGTGACCGGAAGTGAACTTCAAAGCCAAAACCCACTGCAGCCGGCGATAGCTTGACTGGAGGAGACAACAATGGAGTATCAAAGGCTGCTGGCAATGAGAGAAGGTTCAGTCTCATCGGCTTGCGTTTGATCTCGCCGGAAAAATAAAAGAAAGCGGTAACGCGATAGTACCGATCAAAATGGGATAGGGGGAGGTTTCTAGAATTGTTTAGGTTTTTTTTTTTTTTTTTTTTTTTTTTTTTTTCGGAACGGGAAGAGAGCGAGGGCTGCTGCAGTGAGGAGGCGACAACGAGGCCGGCGATGGTCTCAGGTGGTCGGAAAAAGAAGAGTTGCGACATAATTTCCCGATTGAGTCTCCTGCGGTTGCTGTGTTCGCCATAAAAGAAAAGAGAGAGAGGAAGAGAGGCCAGAGCTGCGGTGAGGCGGTAGCGTGGCAAGGAGGCGCTGGTCTCAGGCGGTCGGAAAAACGAGAGGAGGAGAAGGGGAGGGTGGGTCGACGCTGCTGCCCGAAGAAGAAAAGAAAAAGAAAAAAAAAAAATTTTTTTTCACTTGGGTTTTCAAAGCTATTTGGTTTGGTTTTCGAAAGATCAAATTTGGTTTTTAGGCCTGGTTCGATTTATTTTAATTATAGTTGGTTCCATTAATATTTTCTCCATTCACTCAATATAACATCAAAATATGAACAATTATGATAATTTTGATATTTTAGGATAAATTAATTTATTATATATTTTCATAACAGATTAAATTGCTTTTCATATTATTTTCTGAAAATTTTAACTGTTCTCAAATCGAAAATTCTGGACAAATATATTTGGGCTTGGGCCCAACTCACAACACTTTTGGACCCCAAATTTAAAAGATTTGTTTGGTTGTTTAAAGCCCATATAATTCAAAATTCGAAAATTTTTGATTTAATAAAAATTTTAAAAGTTTTGAAAATAAAAAATTCGGAGTATTTAGCAAACCTTTTTTCAAACCAAAAGTCTTTTTCTTTTTAAAATAAAAATTCGGAGTATTTCAGCAAACCTTTTTCAGAACAAAAGTCTTTTTCTTTTTAAATTTAGGTTATATCAGGAGTTGGAAATTTGAGTCCTTTCAGTCGTTGGAGGATTGCAGTTTGCACATTTTAATTCTACATGTGGAATGACTCTTTTTAAATTTATGGTTTTTCGATGACAATTTTAAAATGCCTTAATTTTTATACCACAAGAACTTGAATAAATATCCTATTTAATCCTTGAACTTATAAAATAAATATCACAATGTTATATATTTTATTTTATTTATAAATTAGACTTTAGCAAGTAAGTAGATTAAATGATTGAGTTGAACTGAGCCGAATTGAAAAATATAAAATTATATAATATGTTGACAATCACTGTTAGATATCATAGTTGACTATTGATAACTAAAAATCTCAATTTTTAATATATTGAATATAAAAATTGAAATTGCTTACCAAATGTCTAAAATCACAATTTGGAGTCTAGACCTCAATTATTCACTATATCTATTGTTATAAATCAACATTTAAATTGTTTCTAATACACATTATCCATTAGTAATTATCAAAATTTTTTAAACTTAATGATCTAAGATTAATACTATTAAAGAATTGACGGACATTTGGTCAATTCAATTAATTAGTATAAACAAAATAAACTATTATAAAAATGAAATTGAGTCCATCAATTCTTTTCAATTTATCAATTTAACGCAAGATATGTTCACCTTTATGTCTGTTGGAATTTATCTATTTGGATCGAATTCCTAGTTGAATATAAAATTTTTATTGAAACAAAGTAGAAATAATTTTTTAAAAAAAAATCATTGGTTTGGTAGGCCATAAACCCACTCCAAACCAAGTATTTCCATGTCTATTTGTCCCATCAGAAGTGAGGGATCATATTCCTAAGATTATGACAAGCACCATCAGAAATTTCAAAGCTGCTTATCATACAAGTCACAACGAACTGCATTGATTATTAGGATGTCAATTGCCAGCTTTTGATAGAGATTTTTCTTTCCAAACTTCCAACTTACAACTTACGGACGACTGTATCCTGTGCAACAAATATGTATCTATCTATCTATATATATATATAATAATTATTTATTGCATCAATTGGTGAATTATACAAATACAATAAATCATGTTCACACTATATGAAAGAACTTTGAACACCAGCTGATGGTCTTCAATCGGCTATTACTATAAAATATATATATATATATATATTTTACATTTAGCAAACTTATTTGATTTAATTATATGCACTAAAAAATTATAAACTAATTATAAAAAACAAGTGGGAGCTTCCATTGTATATCCGCCCACAAAATAATTAGTATTTCTTAATTATTTTTACTCCCCATCTCTCAACTTAACCCTGATACATGTGCATTAATTTTAATTTATAAAAGGTAAAATTCCTAATGATTAAAAAAAAAAAAAATTAACTTGTCTTTTTTTCAATTTTATAAAAATAACTTGTCTTTTTTTTCAATTTATCAATCAAAATATTATATATATATATATATATATATATTTCGGATATATAGGAGATCAATAGACCGGAATAAACTTAATGGGCCGTATACTACATGGGCAACCCTCCTTTTTAAATAATTTCAACCAAAATTGATTGCATACTTTTATGGTTTTATATATTTCGATATATAGGAGATTCAATAGACCGGAATAACTTAATGGGCTATACTACATGGGCAACCCTCCTTTTTAAATAATGTTCACCAAATTGATGATAACTTTTATGGTGAAGAGGACCTCAAACTCGAGACCTTTCACTTCGTATATCTTCTACAAAAGGTAGGAATCAATCAATATATTGAACTAATTATTTTGTATCAATTATAAAGCATTCCTCCATTGAAACTAAAAATGAGATAATGCGGTTTTTAGTGGATCTCACTTCTTGCTGAGTCAACGCTGACTGGTTTACCATGTATTACAAATTAAAATACTTAATAATAATGATAAAAGAGTCTGAACTTCATTCTTATTTTCAATTTGACCAATTCTTTTAATTTTATGAATTGATATCCTAAACTAATCTTTTATCAATTTTGGTAATTTCTTGGTTCACAACATTCTTGGTAATTTCTTTTAATTTTATTGTCACCCAATTATTGGAATTTGTTGTTGCCCATATATTGGAATTTTGTTCTCAGATCTAATTCTGAATTATTGTTGTCACCATTATGTTGATTTTGTCTAGTATCTTTTATTATTTGGATAGTTATGTAGAAATAAGTGCAGATCTTCAGAAGAAATTTGAAGTTAATCAGATCAGACTTGTAGAAAGACCATAGAGTCGAACAATGGCCATGAATAGCCATCAAGTGGAGCAAGCGATCGCCGATAGCACAAATATTATGCTCTGTCAACTCGATCAGATATTTCAAATCAATATTGTGTTCTTTTATTCTTTGTATAAGTGGTTTATTATTAGACTTCTTAAGCAAAAATATAGAAATGTATTGACATGTATCCCATATCTGTATATAATTTTCTATTAATGAAATTTCTAATTTGATTTCTTTAAAAAAAAATTTATATAGCTTTTAATGATATAAATAGATTAATTAATTCATATATTTAAATGATTGCATGATTGTATGGTTACTGTTTTATATTGATTATTTAGTTTTAACAAAATGACAAAAAACTAAGTAAATCAAATGGTCCAATTCTCATATATAATGAAATTAAATGGCTTCATTTTGGATAATAATGGGGTTTCTCAATTTTTAAATGATGTAGTAGACCAACCAACGATGAATCAGCAAGGGATGGAGCTTACCAATATTCATGAAATCATTTTTTTAATGGAAATTGCAAAGTTAGCCGCAATTGATGCAAAATAATTATTTTAAATATCAATCAATAAAATTAAAATAATTGGACAAAATTGAAAAGATCCCTAAAATACAGACTTGTATATATATATATATATATATATCAACTAACGGGATAAGAACGGATCCAAAAAAAAATCAAATTAGTAAAGACAATACATAAAAATAATAATTCAGTGACGGTGAAAGATAAAAATTTAATGGAATAAATATAAAATAATATAATTATACACACTAAAAAAAATTATAAACTAAATTATAAAAAACAAGTGGGGGCTTCCATTGTATATTCGCGCACAAGTTGAAAATAAAAATAAATGTTATTTTTCTTTCAAAATATTTTCTTTAGTCTGATATAAGTGTTTCTATATTCAAATATAGATGATATTCATATCCCAATTTTCAACCCTAACGTACAAGTAATAAAATTTTCTCTTTAAAAGAAATAAAATAGAAAAGGTTATATCAATATATTAGCAACGGAAAAATAATATCCCCATGTAAGGTTTTTTTTTTTTTTTTCTTCAAAATTTTTCAATTCTCTTTATTTTGGTAACATTATTTGATCCGTGAGAGCATATGTGATTAATTATGGGAATACAACAAATAAGTGATCCTAAAACGACTTACCCCTCTCTCCTTTAGTGTTTTTTAAATTTTCTTCTTTCAGCCACTACTAATCATCTTATTTGAGCCCTAAAGGGTTATCTTAACGGAAATCACGCTGGACAAATTTTTTATGATTCTAAGTTTGATTTTTGAGGGCGTCCAAGCAGTTAATTAACCCCTGCTTGACTAAAGTCTGTCAATACTTATAGATCATACATGTATATTAGATTTGTCTGATTCATGTGGAGGGGGCATTCACATGGATCCGAGATGGAGAGCAGACTACGCCTGTCCTAAGCTATCATCTTATTTGATTGGCAGTGGTTCCTTTATTTTTCACTTTTGGTTTACTTAATTTTCTTTTCAATAACTTCAAGATTTGTATTCGTTTGAAACAAATATTTGATATAGTCCCTTTAATTTGTCCTTTATCCTTGTTAACTAGTTTTAAGTGTTTTTGGTACCAAATAGAGTTGAGTATTTTTGTTAACCTCAGATTAGGCTTTTATTGTGTCCTCTCTCCTTTTATGGAGTTATTACTCAATTGCAAGGAGTTTTTTTTTTTTATTTATGTTAGTGATTTTTGCTTTTTTGATGGTTTGAAATATAAGATAAATCGATGATTACTTTTGATGAGAGAAATTAGATCTTCAAGTGCAACATATTCCTCTATTAATATTTATTATTTTATATTCCTTTGCAGATTTTGAGTGTAGCAAGTTTCCAAAGAACAAAGTTTGGGATAATATTGTAGAAAATTTTTTTATTGTTCTATTTGAAAGGCGACCAATTTCTTTATCCTGAAGATTAATCTCTTTAGCCTAGACCATCTTCAAATAAAAAGGTTTTAATTTTCTATATTTATATTTTTCATTCCCATGAGAATATTATAATGTATTCATGTTATATTTTTTTATTACTTCCTCTGTTCCGTTAAATTTGTCATTTTTTAACTTTTCACAAGAATTAAGAAAATAATTGAGTGTTCTCAATTTTAGAAAAAAAAAAGATAATTGACTAATTTATTTTTTAATTAATGCTTATTTAAATGAAATAAAATTTAATGCAAATATCTAGACAATGGTAAACTTGAAATAAACTAATTAATTGAAACACCCTGAATTTTTATTTTCGAAACTTTGGAATTTTTATTAAATCAAAAACCCAAATTTTTGATAGTATGGGTTGTTAAGACGAAACTTTGGCAAATTTTTATTAAATCAAAAAACCCAAATTTTTATAGTATGGTTGTTAGACGAAGAAAGTTTAACTTGAGCCTAAATTTTTTGAATTGGCCCAGCCCCAATAGCAGACTGTCTGGAAATTTTGATGAAACCTAAAAATGGAATGCTTTTACTATATAAACTAATTATCCTGGAATAACTTAAGTGTATTATTATTGTTGTATTATTAGAAGTAAGTTTGAAGAAATGTTTTATGACCCAACTCAAAAAATAATCAAAATCAATCGACCGGACTCGGCAATCAATTTGAATTGTCGAAAACCCACGAATAATCGAAAATTCGAGGTGAAAAACTCGGGAAACCAAACAAAATGAGACCAAAATCCATTAAATCAGACCAAAACCGGCTTCAAAATCGAAACCGGCAATGGTCTAGAAGCCACTTTCTTTCCTTTTCTCTTTCTTTTCCTTATCCCTCCTCCCCTTCTCCCTTCTTCTTTCTCCTCCATGGCGTTGACAGGCCTCCTCTTCCCCCTTGCGCTACGCTTCCGGCCAACCACTCGATCGAATTGAGTGGGGGATCGTTCGTCTGACTTCGCGTTGTCCACGATTCTAGCCTCTCTTCACGTCGATCGGGCCTGTTAGCGGCGCGGGATGGATTCACGTCGATCGGGCCTGTAGCGGCGCGGATGGAGCTGTCTTCCTCGCGACAGTCGCTCTTCTCCATCTACGGCGATCTACGCGGTTTCTGGCGGTCCCAGTGGAGGAGACAGGCACCAATCAACTCTCCACGACGCTGTAAGTAATTTCCCTCTATCACTTTGCGATTTCAGCGAAGCTTGAGAAGTGGTTGTGTGCGGAGGAGGTGCAGCGGCTGTCGGACCCGATCCCAAAATGGGTATCACCGAACCTTTCCGATCAATTTCCGGCCAAATAGTTCGTACCCACCTTGATTTGAATACATATTAATGATCCTCTCATCGAAACAAATAAAATGATAGATTGTTTGTTAATTTTGGTGATGATTTGAATTTCCGACCACCGTGCATGGCGGTCGGCGGCGGCGGTCCGGTGACCGGACGGCGGCACTCCGGCGAGGCCCCGAGAGACAGAATCCTCTTCTCTTCGCGCTGATCATGGAATTGTCGCCCGATTCCCAATGGGTATGTTCTAAGATTAAATTCTTAATTTTTATATATATAAAGAATTAATTGACTAATGAATTTAATCGAGTTATTAAATAGACTAAATTGAATAACAAGATATTAACTTATTGAATTAACTAAATATAATGTATATTTATAGTCTTTTGTAAATAAATTAGATTGATTTAGGTGTGCCGAATTTGGATAGCGAACATTGATTGGTTAATGCGCGTTTAGGACTTTAGGATAAATTAAAATCGTTTAAATTAGTTAGAACATTGTCAAATAAATTACATGATTGTTTATTATGGACTAGGTTTGATTTGAAGGAGAAAGAATAAATGTAGAAATTAGTTAATTAGTTAATTAGTTAATTAGATAACCAATTAAGATTTAAAAAAACTAGCCGCATTGTGCATTAAGGAGAAACTAAGGCCGAATTTTAGTTGGTTAATGGCTTAGAATCGAAATTTGATTAAAATTAGTTACCGTAAAGCTAATAATTTTAATTAATTAAATGATCTTATATGGAATTATTATTAGAATTAGTTTGTAAAATTTTAAGTTGAGTGTTGGATATTGTTGTTATGGAAGGGCAGGATGGGATTTTTAATTGATTGATGCCCGACGGGAATGGGCTGTGCATTTGATTTGATAAAAATTATGATAATATCTGTGATTATTTGAGCAGGGCAGGATAGGTCCAATTTTTAGGGGGGTTGCCTGCCCGAAATTTAATTTTGATAGAAATTAGACTAAATTTTAATTAACAACATAATTAATAAGTTTATTTAGATTAGTTCTATAATTTGGTACATAATAAATATAGTGCTACTGATTATTTATTATCTTTAGTATTCATTTAATTATGTACATATTTATTTATTTATTTATTTATTTGCATTGATTTTGGATGTATTTGGTGTAGTACGTTGAGAGAATTGTTTGAATAATTGTGCTGTGCATATATTGTGTTTTGTTTGTGTGGAATTGGGATGAAGTGGGTCACCATGGGACTGTGAGACCGTACATAAATGTTATCATGCATTATTGCTATATTGTGATGCACTATTTGTTGATATTAAATATTGCTTGATTATCTGTGAATGTGATATTGTTGTGCCTTGTTTGTGTGGGATTGGGATGAAGTGGGTCACCATGGGTTTATGAGACTGTTACTGTTATATGGATCCTGATACTGATTACTGTTAGTCGGGTAAATGGGAGATCGACGCCCCCGTGTGCACCTACTGTTACTGTTACTGTTAACCACAGGTTCGCTTCTTTATTTGGGCGCACCGGATAATCTAGGTTTGATCGCAGCCCCCCAGGGTGGCCTCCTGTTGTGAGCGCCTGATGATCTAGATTTGATGGAGACGACCGGGTTGCCTCTTGTTGGTATAAAAAAAAAAAAAAGAGAGGATTAGAAAAAAATGAGAGGGCTGGTCAAGTGCAGGATTAGCACCGGTCGGCCCAGTATAGGGGATCGGCTCCCTTGTGTTGCACATGTGAGAGGATGCAGCCATGTGGGAGGACGGCTCATCGGCCGGGTTCGGTTTGGGGACTCCACTGCACTAATTTCCACGTGATGTGATTATTGAAGGTGAATATTGTTTGTTGAGTTGCTGGTTTGACATTTTGCCATATTTGTGTGACTGGCTGCAGTGAGGCAGTAATACTAGTCGGATTTGACTAGATTGATATATATATATATATATATATATATATATATAATACATCTGTGTGAATGTGTGGTTGTGCAATAGTAGTACTCATAGGAAAGCTCAAACATATCTTGTTTAATTTTCAGGAAGAAAAGTTTTCTCTTTAGTTCGGACTAAGCCTATGTTTCTTTCGTTGCAGAGTTTAGAAAGAAAAATTTTCCTAGACCAATAAATTATTTTTGCTAATTGTATACTAGATGTATAAAAATCCTATGTATGTCTATTTAGTTAGTGACTCCGCAGTTGTAAGAAACTGCTATTACAATAGTCTGTATGATAACAATAAAATTATAGGCTGAATGTTTTAAATATTATATTGAAGCTTTGGTAAAGTTTTAGTGTTCAGGCTACTTACGGGCCTCGGGGGCCTTAAGTTACCTGGGGCACCTAAGTGCGGTCCGGCCCACGGGAAACGGGTCGTGACCAAAGTGGTTATCAGTGGTATCAGAGCTTAGGTTAGGGTTCTAGGACACAACTGCGGAGTATAAGAACTTTCTTTATGTTGGGATCGGCCGTAACCAACATAAGAAAGGAAACCTTGTGATTTTCCTCTCTAGGGATGGTGGACGCACTACACCCTATGAGGTGGGAAAACCCACACCTATTGTGTAGATCAATAGACTATAGAAGAAGTAATTTAATGTTTGTAGTGAAAGCAATAGACAATAAAATAAATCCATCGCAATACCTATAGGGGCTAGAGTTGGTATCAACCCTTAGGCTAGGGAATAGAGTAATACTTGATGGTAGTGGATTGGCCTGATCACCCAGCCAGTACCACTTACTTTTCATTGTGAACTCTATCCCTGTCAGTGAAAGTAGATAGATCAGTGAGTAAGATAGTGTAGAGAATAAATAGGATCTTCATTGGTATGGTAGATTTTTCATTTTATTTACCTGACATTTTAAATTTAAAACCCCATTTTAATTTTGAATTCAAATTGTGTTATGATAAATAATTTGAAATTGATTATGCATATATAGAAAATTATTTTTGAAAGCTGTCTATTTATATCACGGGGCCAATTGGATTAGATCATAAAATGATTACAAGGATAGTAAAATTTTGAAAGAAGATTAGAAAAAGAAGAATAAGACTGGTGGTGATAATAATAAGTAAGTAGACAGTTAGTAGTCAAGTTGAGAACATGAACGCCGGAAATGTCGAGTAGCCGATTTTGGTATAGAAGTTAAGTGGCGATTAGATTTGGAGTATAGGATTGTTTAATGTATAAGTGAGAAGGAGAACAATAGAAATGAACTCGGACAGTTTAAGGGTAAGACATAATAGGTAACAAATTGTAATATATATATTAGGAGTAAGTGGTAGATAAAATTTGAGGAACTTATAGATACCTTACTAGACTTGAATGAGGGAAAGATTGATTGACTAAAGATAGATAAAATAGGTAAGTTGAATATGAAATTGACGTAAGGTAGTGATAAGTAGATGCGAACCTTGAGTTAATAACTCCACGTAGAGAATCGAACTTTTGTTTAGTTAAGGTTCCAATTAAAATGTTAGAACCGTGGGTTGTAAATTCCAATCTAGGCCTCGAACAGGAAGTGAGAGGTTAATAATAAATATAAATTGGACAATGAGGAGTTATTGAGATCAACTTAATGTAATATTTGGATGGTAAGGTAGTATTAGGTTGGGAATTAACGAAATTTGATTGAAAAATCTGTGTTGATAGGTGTTAGATAAAGGTAAATACTTAAGATAGGTAATAAATACTAAGTTGAATTATTGGTGATTAGATAGATCGCGATCAATGATGATTAGTAGACAAAATAAGTAATAAGAATACTCTCTTATCCTTAACAAATTAATAGGCAACTTATTGGTGATTAGGCAACATTAGTAAAATGAAAGGTTATCAGATGAGATTTAGGTTGAGAACGGAAGTGCGAATTACTAAGAGATATTATTATGAAAGTTAAGTTTTCGTGATGAATATTAAGGCGACATAAGGAATAAGCGTTGGAAAGAGAAGTTGACAGTTAAGTGGAAGGAGTGAAAATTTTCATAGGATTGAGATAGCTAAGGGATGCAGTGATTTAGGAGCTGTATAACAGATGAACTAATCTATAGTAAAGATATTATAAGGAAATTCGAATTTGCATAAATGAGAGATAAAAACAGTTATTTCGAAACGGCCTGTGATATAATAGATAGCGGAAATTGCAGATGATTTTGCCTAAAAGTTTTGAAGTAAAGCAACAAGTTTTCAAAAGTTTTGATCAACAAGGGTTTTATTAAATAACACATGTGAATTGAACGAGTTAACTCTTATGATGGTAAGTAAATCATAATTACAATTGTTTGCCTTTGTAAATTATGTTTGGCCTTCACAGACGAATGTCTAATAAAATTTAAATTTTCAAATGAAGTTACATAATTTTGAGAGAAATCTATGATATATGATATATGATATGTACTTTTCTGTTAAACCTGATTTTATTGCCAAATTTTATTCAAGAAAGATTTTCTAAAGAGTTCAGTAGCTGTCTAAAGATAGTGATTGAAGATTTAGGTAATAAACTCAAACTCTTGTGAGTGTTAGCTAGGTGGCACTAAATAAGATGGTTGGCGAGGGAATTACAATTAGAATACTTGACCCTTTTCTTTCCTAGGTTCATATTATTTACTCTCGAGCTGTGCCCTTGGTGTTGGAAGTAAATTCTTATGGCTTTGAAATTCTTTGTGTGTTCATTCTTAATCTCTCTTACTAGATTTCAATTCGAGGATTCAATTCGAGGACGAATTGTCTTAAGGGGCGGGAAATTGAAACACCCTGTAATTTTTATTTCGAAAACTTTGGAGTTTTTTTATTAAATCAAAAAACCCCAAATTTGATAGTATGGGTTGTTAAGACCGAGAAAGTTTTAACTTGAAGGCACTGAATATTGAAATTGGCGCCCAAGCCAATAGCAAGCACTGTCTGGGAAATTTTTTGATGAAATAAAATGGAATTGCTTACTATATAAACTAATTATAAACTAATTATCCTGAATTAACTTAGTGTTATTATTATTGTTGTATTATTAGAAAGTAAGTTGAAGAAATGTTTTATGACCCAACTAAAATAATTAAATAAATCGAATTGGACCCGGAATCAATTTGAATTGTCGAAAACCCCACGAATAATCCAAAAATCGAGTGAAAAAACTCGAAAACCAAACAAAAATCAGACCAAACCGGTTCAAATCGAACCGGAATGGTCTAGAAGCCACTTTCTTTCCTTTTCTCTTTTCTTTTCCTTTCCCTCCCCCCCCCCTTCCTCCCTTCTTCTTTCTCCTCCCTTCCTCCTTCTCTTTCTCCTCCATGGCGGTTGACAGGCTCCTCTCCCCCCTTGCGCTACGCTTCCTGGCCACCCACTCGATCGGAATGGAAAGTACTCGATCGGAATAGAGTGGCGATCGGTTCGTCTGTCGCCGGTGGTCACGATTCTAGCCTCCCTTCACGTCGATCGGGCCTGTAGCGGCGCGGATGGAGCTGTCTTCCTCGCGACAGTCGCTCTTCTCCATCTACGGCGATCTACGCGGTTTCTGGCGATCCCAGTGGAGGAGACAGGCGCCAATCAACTATCCACGACGCTGTGAGTAATTTCCCTCTATCATTTTGCGATTTCAGCGAAGTTTGAGAAGTGGTCGTGTGCGGAGGAGGTGCAGCGGCTGTCGGACCCGATCCAGCCAATTAGAGGACCGATTCCATGAAATTAACAGTAGAAATGGAATCCTCGGTGAATTTTGAGTCGAGTAGTGTGATCGTCGTGAATTTCTAGGCGGTTTGACGTTTCCGGCCACCGTGCACGGCGGTCCGCGGCGGCAGTCCGGTGATCGGCTGGCGACTGATAGCCTCACAAAGCGGGCAAATCTTGTTATGTTATTTCAATATAAATTGCATGAATGCATGATTGTTTTCTATATTTTACGTTTGTTCGTGTTGTTTTGCTTTAAAGTAATTTTAAGGACCAATCTTTAATTTTATATATAAAGGAATTAAATTGACAAATGAATTTCACGAGTTTATTAAATAGAATAAATTGCATAACAAGAAATTAACTTTATTGAATTAACTTAAAAAAATATATGTTATATTCTATAGTCTTTTGCTAAATAAATTAGATTGTATTAGTGTGCGAATTTTGGATAGCGAACATGATTGTTAACCGGTTTTTTAGACTTTAGAGATAAATTAATCGTATAATTAGTTAGAAACATTGTCAAAAATTAAAAATTTACATGATTGTTATTATACTAGGTGATTTGACGGAGAAAGGAATAAATTAGAATTAGTTAATTAGTTAATTAGTTAATTTAGATAAAACCATTAGATTTAAAACTAGGCCGATTGTGCATAAAAGAGAAGTTAAGGCGAATTTTTAGTTGCGTTAATGGCTAGAATCGAAATTGATAAAATTTAGTTACCGTTAAAGCTAATAATTTAATTAATAAATTGATCTTATAATGGATATTATAGAATTAGTTTGGTAAAATTTTTAAGTTGAAGTGTTTGGATATTGTTTTGTTATGGAAGGAGGGATGCGATTTTTAAAATGACTTGATTTGCCCCGACGGATTGGGCTGTGTGCAATTGATTTGATTAAAAATATGATTAAATATTATGATATTTGAGCAGGCAGATAGTTTCCATTTTTAGGGGAGGTGCTGCCGAAATTTTGATAGAAACTTAGACTAATTTTAAAACTAAACAACATAATTAATAAGTTTATTTAGATTAGTTCTATAATTTGGCACATAATAAATTATAGTGCTCTGAATTCTTTATATCCTTTAGTAATTCATTTCATTATTTAACGTAATTTATTTATTTATTTTTCATTATTATTGTTTATTATTGTTTATTTATTTTATATTGTTGTTTTATTGTTCAATACTATTATTTATTTTATTTATTTATTTACATTGATTTTGGATGTTTAGTTGCGCATTGCATTACAATGTCTAAATTGATTAATTATGTTTGCCATGATCTGCAATGTTTGATTAATTGTGTTGTGCATATTCTGTGCTTTGTTTGTGTGGAATTGCGGATTGAAGTGGTGTCACCATGGGTTTGTGAGGAACGGTCGATTAAAGCATGGATCCTGTATTATGATAAATTATGAAAACTGGACCGGTCGGCCGGGTAAATTGGAGATCGGCCGCCCCCCGTGTGCACCTTCTCAGTTACCTTTACTGTTAACCACAGGTGGCTTTCTTTATTGGGCGCACCTTGATAATCTAGATTTTGAATCGCAGCCCGCTAAGGGTTGGCCTCCTGTTTGTGCAGCGCCTGATGATCTAGATTTGATGGAGACGACCGAGGTTGCCTCCTGTTGGTTATGAAAAAAAGAAAAGAGAGGATAGAAAAACCAATGAAGAGGGCTGGTCAAGTGAGGATTAGACCGTACCAGGCCAGTTTATAGGGGATCGCTCCCCTGGTGGCAACATGTGAGAGGATGAAAAAGCCCATGTGGGAGGAAACGGCTCATCGGGGGGTCGGTGGACTCCACTGGACTAATTTCCACAGTGATGTGATTATTTGAAGGTGATATTGTTTGTGAGTGCTGGTGACTTGAAGGTGATATTGTTTGTGAGTGCCGGTGACATGCCATTTTGTGTGACTGGCTGCGTGAGCATATACTAGTCGGATGACTAGATTGATATATATATATATATTTATACATTTGTGTGAATGTATGTGTTGTGCAATAATGTTACTCCTTAGAAAGCTCACATATCTTGTTTAATTTTCCAGGACGAAAGTTTCTCTTTAATTCGACTAAGCTATGTTCCTTCGTCGCAGAGTTAGAAAGAAATTTTTACTAGACCAATAAATATTTTGCTATGTATCTAGATGTATAAAAATCTATGTATGTTAGTTAGTGACTCCGCAGTTGTAGAAACTGTATACAATTAGTCGTGTATTAACATAAACAATATAATTATATTGAGCCGGTAAAGTTTTAGTGTTTCAGGCTTACTACTTAATATTATATTGAGGGCTGGTAAAGTTTTAGTGTTTCAGGCTTACTACGGGTCTCGGGGGCCTTAAGCTTACCTGGGCCCTAGTGCCGGTCCGGCCCACGGAAACGGGTCGTGACATTAATACTACCTTAATTTTCTTAAAATGACATTTAAAAGCAAAATGAAGTCAAAAATTATTACTACATCCGTTACATAATACTTGTCAAATTTGAAAAAAATAGTTTGTTCCAAAATATTTGTCACATTTGTGGTTTTATTGAGTAATAAATATTTTTTTCATATTTACCTTTTACACATGACCAATAATTATTGCTTCAATTTAATGGTTTTCTTAGAAAAGTAGTAAAATTAAGGGTAATATTGTCAATTTACTCAATAATTTATTGTAACTTAGATAAATTTAATGATTTTCTTAAAAGACGTGAATTAGTACCTCTATTCCAAATGTGACTATGTTACCCTTAATTTTACTAATTCTGTAAGAAAACTATTAAATTTATATGGGTTGTTGTTCAACAAGTTAATGTTTTTTTTTTTTTTTTTTTTTTTTTTTTTTTTTTTTTTTTTTTTAATAAGAAATAAAAATATTGTTAAAATTCGATTGATTATAAAATTGATAAATAAGGTTTAAATAGATTAGCTACATCTTCATTATGTTGCATTCAGTCACAAATTTGAAAGTTCCAGCCAATGGGTTATTACTTTTTTTTTTGCCAAAACTTCACGACAATTGAAATAAAAAATCAAAAAACTATAATAAATTTATAAGAATTTTTCTTTAAAAATGCATTCTAATTAAGTATGGTCAATTTTTCTATAGTGAAAAAAAGTTATTTACTAATTTAATATATTAATTATTTCATATAAAAATAATTGAAAAATTGTATTTTGATAAAATACAAAATACATATTGATACATAAATCATCATATTTTGATTTAAGTTAAATCAATTTTCAAATTGAAATTTCAAGGTGTTACAATGTAAGTATATTAAATTTTTTAAATTTAATGAAATAGAATTATTATAATTATTCCTTATGAGTTAATTACTATTTTAATATTTTATGATATAAACATCTCTTATAATTACATAACTATATATACTCTCGCTTCACATAATTAGTACATATGCTAAATATTTATTCTTATGATTCAATTAGTACATTAATATTTTATGAAATAAACCATGCAGTATAGTTATGTATGTCATGCATATATTTATTCTATAGAATTAGTAATCTTTAATTATGTAATTATTTAATCTTTCGTATGCATGCACAATATAATTATTCAATTTTGCAATATGCATTATATATATAATTATCCGATATGCTTTAATAACAAACTACTAATTAAATCACTTAGCCTGACTATATATAGAATTTTGATCATACACACAAATATTCTAGTATTTTTGTATACACCAAATATTCTAGTAATTTTGTAATTAAAATATGATTTTTCAAATTTTTTATATGAATTAATTTTAAAAACAAATAAATAATAAAATGTTATATTTTTTTTCGAATGTAGAAATTATTTTTCAAAGTTGAGCACATTGTATTTAAGAGCATTTTATTTTTTTGATTATTATGAACTTTTGAAAATTCTAGGAGAAAAAAATTTTTATTTGTCCATGAGCTTGAATTGTGATCAGGTGCCATAAATTTGAACACACAAGCCATATATATAAAATGAATTTTCAATATAATCTATAACAATGCGAATTGAAATGAATATAAATCCATAATATGTGTAATAAAATTAAAAAATTAATAAGAATAATCAAATTAAATATAATAATTAATTAATTTAATATTACAATTTAAATAAGTGCAAATTATTTGCAGGACTAATTCTTTTTTTTTTTTTTTTTTTTTTTTTAGGCAATCAAGAATAGATTCCATATTAAACACTAATATACTTATTGAATTAGTTAGTATTTTTTTTTCAATGTTTCAATTGATTTAGTATACTTAATTGAATTAGTTAGTATTTTTTTCATGTTTCGAATTTGATTAGTTAGAAAGTTTTTGTGATTATAACTGGATTAAATAAAAGAAATAAATTTTTTTGATTAAAAAATAATCTATATTTCATGGATATAATAAATATATTATAATATTATATGAATTGAAGAGAAATTATTAATTTGTATAAATAAAATAATAACTAAATCATATATGAATAGTACAGTTGATATTAAGATATTTATGTACATAATGGAATTAAATATACTTCTCTAATTTAATTAAATAAAAATTCACAACATAAATAGTCTTAAAGGTTTTTTTATTTATTAAATTCGTACTTCCATTTTATTTGTAGTTTCATAGCTAATACATATATTTTTTTTAATTATAAATCATAGTTAAGAATATATAAATTCTTTAAGGTACAAACTATATAATTCTTTAAAGTATAAATCAATGATATTATCTAAAGTATTTTTAATTTTTAGTGTTCCATCTTTCTCTTTTATAATCTCCCTGTTTATAAGCAAATTGAAATACTAATTGAGCATTTAGCCGGTAATTAATTATTTAATTAATGGTTATTGGAACTAATTAAATGCAATAAATATTGCACAAGGATCAACAAATAACTTAAATTTGAAATTTAAAATAAAGGATAATTATCTTTATATTATAACATTTAGTCAATTGAAAACTAAAAAAAAAAATTATAAATAGTAAAATTCAAAAAAAATCTCTCTTGAGATAAGGCAGATTGTGCTATTTAGATTTATCTGTTTTTTGAAACGTGATAAATATTATAAAATAAAGATAATAGTAAAAAAATAAATAAAATAAATAAATAAGTGATCCTACAATGAAGGCAAATAACAACGCACTCCTCATTTAATGCGCTTTTACTTGCAAAAAACAAAAATCAACTCATTTATCACATTTGGCTCTTAGCCAGTCAAATAAAACGCCAAAGAAGTGTGTCTAAACGACATATTATATTAATTGCAAAGGACAGATATGTGGCGCTTACGTTTAAGAATCATTAATTGCCCTTTTGGTCTTGTCCACATTTTCAATTTATATTTGTATTTCTCTTTTTTTTTTTCTTTTTTTAATATCTAACAATCCAAAATCGAGAAGTATCAAAGTTCAAACAGATACTCACTTGAAAACAACTTACTTTTTATTTTGATTAAATTAAAAAAAATTAATATAATTTCGAATAATTAATTTTATTTATGAGTTTTTTTTTATTTATTGAAAGATCCAATAAACCGAAATAAAATTACAGCTTACATAAAAAAGGATAGTCATTCCTTAATTCATTAAATTAGTAAAAACTATTATTGCCGAGAGGACTTGAATTTGAAATTTTTAACTCCTCACTATTAATGAGAAGACCAATCAAACTATATCTAATGACCAATTTTACTTATATTTTAAATATATCCAAATAGTGATATTAAAAATCATTTTTAATACTCTTTCTGTCCTAAAATATTAGTCGTTCTTGAATAATTATTTTGTCTCAAAATATAATTCGTTTTGAGTATTTTAAAGAGTTATAAATGATGTTTTTCAAATATTATCATTATTTACATTAAATATAATAAATACTTTTACGAGTAATTATTGATTTTGAGATCAGATAATTTAGTCGAAATACCATTGATTTTGTTATAATCTAAAAGAATTAATTGCTTCTTAATTCTTGTGCAAAAATCTTAAATAATTTATATTTTAGGACCAAAAAGTAAAAAAATATATAAAACATATTAAATAGGAATATATTTAAAAATTAAAAATTTTGAATATACCATTAACCGGAATTGATATGAGTGAAAAGGACTCAAATTCATTAATTAAGGGTTGAATATACTTCGATCGTTATGAATAAAGAAAATTTCCATTAGGAGCGATTTTCCCGTAAATTTGACACCTGGTAAGCAAAATTAAGAAATTAATATTTTGAGAAATAAAAATAAAAACAACAAAAAAAAAATTTTAAAAATGATTTTGAGAAAATTATAATATAATATTTTGAAGGAAAATACTTAGCGCATTATATATTCAATTAATAACCAATTGAGAATTTTAAAAATTATTACTTTGTTATTTTTTTTAAATGTGAAAACATTCCCACACTTATCTGAATCAATTATAATTATTAAGTTTACTGTATATGTATAATAAAAAATTATATATTATAATAAAAATAATCTTCATATTTATTATTAAAAATTAAATTATTTATTTATTAAAGAATTTAAAAACTCTCAATTGGAGTATTATTCTGATTATGATCTAAAATTAATTTTAGAATTTGGCACATTTAATAAAGTCAAGTGTAAAAAATGAGTTTTGATGTTGACGTGGCTTATTAATTGCAGCTTGGTTATTTAGTGCTGACATCATCTTTGGATCAGCTTAAAAAGTGGTGGCCACTCCTCACGCGATGTCTATCCATGGCCTTTTACAGTTTTACTGCATTATTCACAGTAAATTTCATTCTAAATAATGGTGCATTTATGATGTTCATAGTGATAAATTTACCTAGTTACTGCAATTCCATTATATGTTTTACCCTTACCACTTTTACTTCATTATGGTTTTTCACAGTAATTAGATGTAACTAAATCACTTAAATTGTAATAAAAATATTTTTTTAGTTTAACATGATTATTTTCTATGATATATAATCACTCAAATGTCAGTGATTCTTTCTTTATTTATCTGTCATTAAAATAAATAAATAAATTTGTATTATATTATATTATGTTATTGTACTTTATTAGTGTATTTTTTTTGATAAAATATATTCCTTTAATTTTTTCTGTTGATTCTGGTGTAACTGTAAATATCAAATTAACTGTCAATTTTTACATAATTTGGAAAAAATTAATAAAAAGTATAATTTTTTAATTTTTTTAAAATACCAGAAAAAACTCAACAAGAAGATCCATTCTAACCCAAATCAATAATAGGTCTGTCCCGCACACCCAGAGCCTAGGAAAAACTTAACAAGAAGATTCTTATTTCTTTATACTTTTTTATATATAATTTTGCAAAAATAAAAATTTTCTAACAATTAGGCTCCGTTTGTTTCTGTAAAATAACTTGCAGCAAAATATTTTTCATAAATTTTCATTGTTTAGGGTGTTCAGGAAAATAAATTAACGTAAAATATTTTTCTGGCCAAGGGAAGATTAAGTCATTTTTAAGGAAAATGACTTTCCATTTTCAAGAGCGTAAAATATTTTTCGGATTTTGATAAATTTATTATCATGTTATAAATCTATATTTTTTTTAATTTATTAATTATTTGTAGCCACAACCACTATTATTCACCGTTCATCACTGGTCACCGGCGACTTTCATAATTTATCTTTTTTTTACATTATCCTTATATTTAACAATCAAAATTTTAAAATAAAATATGAAATTTATATATTATTATTGGTCTTATTTGAGCTTAAAAATTTTAATATTTAACTAATTTTTAATATTGCAATGAAACAACGGGAAAAAAAAATCGATGAAAAAATATTTTCAAAAATAAGTATTTTTTTGTAAAAAAACAAAATGAATTCTTTAAATGCCATTTGAACATAGATTAGTTTATTTTTTCTTTTATTTTTGAAATCATAGATAGATATAAAATATAGAAAAAGCATGAAATTTAACTTGGTACTATTAGGAAATTAGAAAAAAAAAAAAAATAGAATAGGGGATATTGGAAATTAGTAAAGAAAAAAAAAAATAAGGGGAAGGGTGGATTGAAATTTTAATTTATGGATTAAAAGAAAAAATAAAAAATCTTTGAAAGGAAATTTCTTGGCCCACATTTAATGAATTATATATGGCAACAATATAAAAGAAAACATGGGGATGGGTTATTAGATATTTAACAATCAAAATTTTAAAATATGAAATTTATATTATTATTATGGTCTTATGAGTTAAAAATTTTAATATTTTTAACTAATTTTTAATATTGCAATGAAACAACGGAAAAAAAATCGATTGAAAAAATATTTTTCAAAAATAAGTTATTTTTGAAAAACAAATGAATTCTTAAATGCCATTTGAACATAGATTAGTTTATTTTTTCTTTTATTTTGAAATCATAGATTAGATATAAATATAGAAAGCATTGAAATTTAACTTGTAGACTATAGAAATAGAAAAAAAAAAATAGAAGGGGATATGAATAGTAAAGAAAAAAAATAGGAGGGTGGATTTGAAATTTAATTTATGATTAAAAGAAAAATTAAAATCTTGAAGGAAATTTCTGGCCACATTTAATGAATTATATATGCAACAATATAAGAAAACATGGGGATGGGGTTATAGAATATATTTATTTTTGGCTATATTAAAGATTTTTAGAAAATTTGATGATCAAAAATAAAATCATGACTTTTCATGTACACTCAAACCATTGAATTTTTAGTACATCACAATAAAATTATTTGATAAAATGAACAAAGCAAGCATTATCACAATTTCAATATCAAGTCGATAATTAGTAAAAGGACAAATGCATCAATTTACTCTTAAATTTACGCGATTTGCTTGTGATATCCTCAAGCTCAGAGATTTAAAATGAAATAAAATTCAATTATAATCCTACATTTTATAGTCTGAATCTAAAATGAAATAAAAGTTCAATTACGACTCTATACTTTATATTTTATTTTTGTGAGAAATATAATTATTATTCAAATGTGAAATTCACACAAATTTGAGAATGTCACGACACAAAAGACACAAAAACCCGTAACCGTTTGAGGAAAATTTATGCATTGCTCCATTATTAAAACGAGTGAAATATCAGTCACATGCAGGCTATCTATTATCATTATACATTCAAAAGTATCTAAATGCACACTTTCTTCCGTTAGGTGCACACGCAAAGCAATCACCATGGTCCCCCTATCCTAAAATTATCCCCCAAATTAAAAAAAAAAAAAGCCTATTATTTTATTATTCACAAAACAATAATATTAAATCAACTTGGCAATTAATTAACATTGAACCATATATAATTGTAAAAATTTTACAAAAAAAGAAAAATAAATTTAAGCATTGAGGTCAATCCTTGGCTTCTTCAATGGCAATAATGGAACAGCAGAATTGCAATTAGGGCATTTAGGGTTTGTCTTCAATGTCATAATATACATCAAGCAACCAGGGCAACCAGCAGCAAACATTCCATTTGCATTACTAGAAGATGAGCCTTCTTGTTCATCGATTTGCGACGGTGGAGGAGAGAAAGAGAAACGTTTCTTGACAGTTTCTTCTTTCTCTGCTCTTCGTAGAGCAGATTTGACCTTATCAAGAGTACACACACTTTCGCAGTAAGATTGGCTTGAAGAAGGAAGAAGCTTTAACTCTAAGCAAGAACTCTCTTCCAAGAATTTCAATGGTGGAGTAGCAGCATTTGGTTCTTTCTGTTTATGGCTTTTTTTCTTAAAAGATGATGACGGTGAGTTTGGAGAGTTCCACGTGTACCTTTGTGTATACAATGCTCCTGTCTGCATGCAAATTAATCCCAATTATTATTTTCTCAACCTTAAAGAAATTATATTAAATTAAATGCATTTGTTATTGATTATTCGATTTAATTTAATATTTTTTTTTAAAATTTATTGTCTAAGCCTAGACTACAACAAGAAAGAAAGTTTCTGGTGGAAAAAGAGAGGAACAGGTTATTCCGTTAAATTTGACCAAAAAAAAAAAAGAAAGGATATTTCCATTGGCAGAATCAGAATATTCAGTTACTTTTGACAAAGCAAACATATATTATGATAAAAGCATAACAAATTAATTAATTAGTTGAATTTAAAATTCTACTCTAATCTAAAATTTAAAAGGAAAATAAAATTGCAAAAAAGAAAACTAACCTTTAAGTCCAGATCCAAATCCTTACTACTAGAACCAACTTTAGATAAGCCTCCAAGCAAATCTCTGGTGATGAGAATTTCAGAATTGCCACTCTTTACAATGGAACTTACATCTGCTGCCATTTCTGACTGTTTTCTTAAGCTTAATTTTACTTCCTTTTGCCTTTCTTGTAATAGTACAGAGGAAAAGATGGAGAAGGAGAAACAGAGAAAAAACAGAGGAATAGGGCTATTGGAAGTGCAATAAATGTGAGAGCCAAGCTTTTAAAGAGAAGTTGAATGAAACAAGAAACTCACAAGATTGTGTTATTACAATACCATCCTTTCTTATTCCCACAGAAAAACTCTCATTTTATTTATTTATTGTTATTTTTTGAATGTCTTAAAATATCTCATTTTATTTATTTATTATTCATTTTTTGAATGTCCTAAAATATTTGCAAGGTTTTTAAATTTATATATATAAAAAATTACTGTTTTCATGATAACATTTATTATTATTCATGAATAAATGACTTTTATTAATATTTTAATAAATTAATGGTAAAAATGGTAAAATAATTTTTGATGAGTAAATTCTTAATATGCATATTTTATCAAATCATATAAATATAATGAGATGAAGTATTATGTAAGATTTAAGAATTTAAGAATTTAAAAATTTAAGAATTAACTATAATATAAAAAGAAAAAATGGTCTATATTTGACGATAAATTAAAAAAGAAAAATAAATTATCTTTTTGAACAGGGGTATTATTAGTAATGATGAAACAATGAGGACAAAATGGAGAATTCAAAAGGGGGTTTACATTAATAAGGGTGTGATGATGGTAGGGGCCAAGATTGGTAGAAGGTGTTGGTGATTAGATGAAAAAGAAAGAATGAAGAAATTGGATGGTACTGCAGAGCTCTCATTAATGCCATGCATTTATTGATTTTTGTTTTCTTTAATGACTACTGCCCTTCATTATTAGGAAACTTGGTTGGACGCATGTGTCTTTCAGTCTCACTGTTCCGCGCGTGTTTTAAACCGACCTCAACCCAAACCCTCATATTCTTGCATCAAAACAAACCGTCTTTTGTGCTTTTATTTTCTTTTTCTTTTTAATGAACCAATGATTGTTATTAGGATTTGACTAAAGCTTGAAAAAAGATTTTGAAATGAATTTTTTTAGTCATCAATAGAATAGACCTGGCTGCAAGTGAATCGGATTGGATCAGATTTATTGATTTAAAATATTTGTTAATAATCTTTTTATCGCATTAAATGTATAAACCCGCAAATTATATAAATAGTTTATTTTAAGAGTTGATGGTTCTAAAAAAATATTATTCAAATTTAAGGTAATTTGAATTTAATTATGAAGAAGAATTGATTGTGTTCTTCGTGATTTTAGGGTTTATTAGTTAAGAGAACCACAATTTTACATAGGCATTACTTATAGGGTGACCTATAGAGTTACCTTCAACTAATTTGTTAGACTTTTTGAAAGAAAGGTGAATTGAGAGAATTTGTTTCTCCTTGTATATCTGGAAGTATCATAATCATTTTTTTAGGTCTTTTTAAATATTAATTATATTTTAGTCTTTATATTATTTATTATTCTCTCAGATATCACCTTACAATTCTTAGACATTTATATTTATATTCTACTCACTCATAGGCTACAATGTATTATTGATGATATAAATAATTTCCTTATGTTCAATTAAAAAAATGTGAATACACATATACGTTTCTTATTTATTTGGATCTAAGAGAGAAAAATGGCTTTGGAAGTGAAAATAATTTTGAATTTTAAATGAGGATTGTCTCTTGAAATGCATTTTTCAACCTCGTGACATGCCCCTTTTGAGGGTAGGCCATTTTTTGTCGACCTTTTTTTCAACCCTCTTGGGTCTTAGTCATCTTTGAGCTCAGCATTTTTGGCTCACCTTTAGTGTTTGCCCAATTTTTTTGACTCAGTCATATTGAGCTTAGTCGTGTTCAATCGTTTTTGGCTCGGTCTTCATCAGCCAACATTTGGCTCGATTTTGTTCAACCAATTTTTTAACTTGGTCATGTTCAATCAACTTTTGGCTTGACCTTCAGTTCATATTTTGGCTCAATCTTATTTTATCATTTTTTTTAGCTCGGGGTTGTTTGGCCAATCTTTGGCTCAACCTTCTTTGGGCTTGGCATTTCGACTCGCTTTCTTTGGGCAGTTGGTCTTGGTTGGTGAACTTTTGGCTTGGCCTTGTTTGGCTAATTTTTGGTTCGACTTTGCTCGACATTGATCGAATAATTTTTGGTTTGGCCTTGTTTAGCCGATATTTTGGGGAGGAAGATTTCAAAAACTTCATAAATATTTTTTAAATTGTGGGATCCAATATTGTATTCTTGTTCTTATACTCATAAATAATATGGAGCAACAGAAAAAAAAAATCTGGCATTTAGTTGACATATTTCTCACTTTTCTTTCATTTGCATCGTCTTTTAAATACTGAGATTTATGCCTTTGAAGTTAGTCCTTAATTAATAAATATAATGTCTTCCAAAGTAATTTATGATAATTTTCCCTATTCAAAATATTTTAGCTTATCATGTTAAAATTTAGTGAAAGATTATTTCCATTTTCTATAATCAATGTACATATCTAATATTCTAAACAGAAAGATAATACACATCCATGGCATACTTTACATGGGACTTGATAGAGCAGCAAATCAGAAATCATATCCGATGTATTCTAGGAGAAGGAAAGTAAAGGGGACCATAATTGATATATTGCCACATCAGCAACAGTGATGACTGAGTTGGATATGTAATGATGAGTTTGTTATAGATTTGATAAGTTTGTTACAGATATGATATGTTTTTGCCTATAAAAAAAAGAAGGGATGTTCATGGGGAGGTATCTTGGAATATTTTGAAATTCACTATAGCAGATTGTCTTCTACTCGGGCTTGGCATGAGGATTGATTTCTAGTTTATTCTTTCCTAGTTCTTTATGTATTTTCATACCTCTGTTAGTTTTTTGAATATAATCAAACATTCTCCTCTCTCATTCTTTTATTCTTGAGTTGTATTATCTGTTTGATTGTTTGGGTTGTGTTGTTGGCTAATCTGATTGTCAGGTTGAGGAAGATCAGTTCCTTGATTCTCAAACAAATTGGTCCAACCTGCCAGATGACAAAAACACGAATGGAGTCCAGAGTGGATATCGTCAAAGAGGAACTACTCTTCCCTAGAAGAAACAATGGTAGCCATTAAATTGGAATAAGAACAACGATTTAAATGCCTAGAACCTCAATGCCATTGCTAAGGGCAAGGAACCAGCAAATCCTAAAAATTCTAACCAGGGGCAATCTAGTAAATCTTCATCCCGACATTAGGGCAATTTCAATGAAGCCCCCTCCACGGAAGAGGCACGGTTAGCTACCAAAAAAACTTGACATGCCCTCCTTCACTGGTTCTGATCCTATCAGTTGGGTGGCAAGGGCAGAATAGTATTTCAAGCTTCACAACATCTCGCCAGCGAAGCAGGTCTCAATGGCCCTCATTTGCATGGAGGGTGTGTCGTTGGATTGGTTAATGTGGTTACGACATAAAGTTTCGAATTTGGGATGGGTATAGTTGACGTCGGAACTAATTCGGCGATATAATGGCAACCTTTCTGACAACCCATATGAACAACTGGCAGCCGTAAAACAACTTGGAACAGTGTCAGCCTTACATCGACGATTTTATTTCTCGGGCCGCACAAGCTCCGGATATACCCGACCCATAATATTTAGGGTATTTCTTGAATAGACTAAGAGGAGAAATTAGAGTCTGGCTTTGGGTGGCAAATATCGCTGATTTATACCACGCAATGAAGGCTGCTGGCGAAATAGAATGGGAGCTGACCCATTCTGTTCCTATGATTATTGAGGCTCGCCATAACTCAAGTGTGTAATCTTACCCATATTCTGCTTCTACCCATACTTCTTCGATTCCTTCCTCTACTCCACAATTTGGGCTTGGCCCAAAACTCCTCAACTCTTTCCCTATTAAAGCCCAAAATTTAACCCAATCTCATCATAAATCCAACTCTCACCTAAATCTGCAACAGACTGCTGCCCTCCTAAACAACCCTAACCAACAAACTAAACTTCTTCCCTTAACAGCATCGACAGCCAGAAATTCTAACCCACAACCTAAAAATCTAGGGGTCTGACACTACTCTCATAACGAATACTAGGAGCTTCGAGCTGAAAGGTTGTGTTTCCGATGCAAACGACCCTATAGTCCTCTCCATGAATGCCCAAATAAATCCCTGCCGGCGCTAATTGCTGGAGAAGACAAAGGAGAAGGTGTTGAGAACGATGATGAAAATTTAGTAAGTTGAATATTGAGCTAGAGCTGCCCCTTTATTTTGTTGGTGGCATTTCACATCCAAGAACCATGCAAATGATGGGACTCATCTTCAATACCCAAGTAGTTGTTATGGTAGATACTGGGCCAAGCCATAACTTTATCTCGGATCACTTGGCCTCTCTACTGGAATCATCTGTGAGCCCTACCCAGCCATTCTATGTCAAGTTAGAAGATGAACATCGCCTTCAGTCTGCAGGAGTATGTTAGCAACTCAAGTTGAAATTGAAAACTCTGGAAATTGTTGGGGACTTCTTTGTTTTTCCTTTAAGTGGGGTGGAAGTAATTTTGGGGGTTGCATGGTTGGAAACCTTGGGAGATGTCCAGGTTAATTGACATAAACTCACCATGCAATTTTATCAAAACAGAGAACTTATATTGCTTGTTGGTGATCCTTCACTTATTAAATGCCTTGTTTTTTAATTAAGTTCAAAAGGTTTCAGATATAGATTTTTGTGCATGGTTGTGGGAGATGGCCAAAACTCAACCCTCCACTACTGAGGAGACAGATTTAACTTGCAAACAACACCAACAATTACAGCTATTGACCTCTAAATGTTAGAATGTCGTTAATGAGATTTCCGGGCTACCTCCGCGACGATCGGCTGATCACTGTATCACTTTACAACTAGGGCAATCTCTAGTTTCTGTTAAGCCCTATCACTATGGGCATTTCTAGAAGGACGAAATAGAGAGAATGGTAAAGGATATGCTTGCTGCCGGAATTATTCAAACCAGCTCCAGTCCTTTTTCTAACCCGATTTTGCTTGTTAAAAAAAAAGAGGCGGCAGCTGGAGGTTTTATGTGGACTATCGTCAGCTTAATAAGGTTACTGTTCCTTATAAGTATCCTATTCCAGTAATACAAGAGCTATTGGACGAGCTAAATGGGGCGCAATTCTTTTCAAAGCTGGACCTCAAATCTGGGTTGTTCCAAATCAGGGTTGTAGCTGCAGATACACAGATAATAGCCTTTTGAACCCATTTCGGCCGATATGAATTTTTAGTACTGCCCTTTGGGCTTACTAATGCACCGACTACATTCTAGGTCGTCATGAATGATATTTTTCGGCCTTGTCTTCTTTGAGCGATATTCTGGTTTACAGTAGAAGCTGGGAAACACATTTGAGTCACTTACGGACTGTCTTTCTATTGCTTTAAAATAACTCCTTACACCTCAACAAAAAGAAGTGCTAATTAGGGTGTAAATCAGTGGAATATTTGGGCTAATCATCTCTGCAGCAGGGGTATCAATGGATCCATCAAAAGTCTCTAGCATTCTTCAGTGGCCCATAAACTGCTCAGTCAAGGCACTCCACAGGTTCCTCGCCCTAACATGATATTACAAGCAATTTATCAGAAATTATAGAAAGATAGTAACACCTTTAATTAGCCTCTTGAGGAAGGAATCACCACCAAAATTTACTTGGACTCCTCAAGATCAACAATCATTTGAAGAGCTAAAGCCTGCCATAATCTCTTCCCTAGTTCTAGCTATGCCTGATTTTTCATTGCCATTTGTCGTCGAAACTGATTCTTTTAAATCTGGAGTAGGAGCTGTATTAATGCAGAACGAGAAGCTTATTACCTATTACAGTAAGCAAAGTTGAACACCACTGACACCTACTCAGCCTATGAGCACGAACTCAACGCCCTAGTTTTAGCTATCCGACATTGGTGCCCCTACTTAATTAGAAGAAAATTCACAGTGAGAACTGACCAATGTAGTGTGTTACATTTGCTGCAACATGAGGTTTCTACACCAGCCCAATAGTATTGGGCCACTAAATTGTTGGATATGATTTTGTCATCAAATATAAATCGGGCAAATTAAATAGGGCAGTTGATGCCTTATATAGGAGGGATGAAGAAACAGAGTTGCTAGTCATATATGCACCTCAATGGGTTGATTAGGAAGTAATAACAAAGGAGATTCATCAGGATCCTTACCTTTCTAAAATCATCTTTGAGTTACAAAACCAGCATCAAAGTCTACCCCATTATTCTCTTATCCAAGACAGACTATTCTATAAAGGTCGATTGGTGTTACCTGCTAAATCACAGTGGGTTTAGCGTATTCTGGTTAAGTTTCATTCTATAGCCTTGGGTGGACATTCTAGGGCCTACTAGATGTATAGAAGAATCGCTTCCATTTTTTATTGGCTGGGAATGATGAAAACATCCAAGAATTCACGGCTGCCTGTCTTGTTTGTAAAAAAGAAAAACAAGTATGAAACATCCATTCCAGCAGGCCTATTACAACCCTTACCTATTCTAAAAGGGGTTTGCGAGGATATAATCATGGATTTCATCTACAGGCTCCCTAAATCTAACAGGATGGATTGCATTTTGGTCGTGGTTGACCATTTTTCAAAATATGCCCATTTCATGACACTACGACATCCATTTACAGCAGTTAAGGTCGCTGATGTTTTTGCTAAAGAAATAGTTCGGCTACATGCATTCCCTTGAGCATTGTTAGTGATCAGGACCCATTGTTTCTAAGTAACTTTTGGACAGAACTGTTTCGCCTTCAAGGAAGCCAATTAAAATTCAGTTCATCTTACCACCCACATACTGACAGGTAAACTGAAGTTCTGAATCGCTCTTGAATCATTCTTTCGTTGTTTCTCCTTGAAGCAACCAAAAGCCCGGTCTAAATGGCTTTTAAGGGTTGAATACTTGTACAATACGAATTTTCAGGGAGCTATCCAGTGTACTCCTTTCGAAGTTGTTCATGGCCACCCTCCACCTACTCGTCACAAATATCTTCCAGGCAAAACACGGGTGGAAGCATTATTAGAGCACCTCTAGAGTAGGGATGAGATATTAAAGCAGCTTCGCTACAATTTGTGCAAGGCTCAAGAACAAATGGCCAAATATGCTAATCAAAAGAGGAGGGAAGTACAAAAATGCAATTGGGACCAAAGTCTTCTTGAAACTCAAACCTTACCGACAACAATCAGTCATTAACAGGGTGTGTGCTAAATTGGCAGACGGGTATTATGGGCCATTTGACGTGTTAGGTCTCATAGGAGTAGTGGCATATAAACTAAAGCTACCTCTCGGGTCTAAGACTCTCGAGTCTAAGATTCACCGTGTTTTATGTATCCCAGTTGAAACGAGTCATTGGCGATCTCCCTGTCTTGAATAATTTGTCAAATAGTTTGGAATCCCAGAAGGAGAATTATTTGAGCCTAAAATAATCTGCCAACATCGAGTGATATCCAAGGGAGGGCAACATGTCTCTCAAGTCCTTATTTAGTGGAAAGGCCAAAGAATTGAAGATGCTAATTGGGTGGATAAGACTGACTTTGTGGGGCAGTTTCCTCACTTCAGTCTTGAGGACAGGGCTATTTTTCCAGCAGATAGCAATGATAGAGCAGCAAATCAGAAACCATATGGTATATTCTAGGAGAAGGAAAGTAAAAGGGGACTAGAATTGATATATTGCCACATCACCAATAGTTATAACAGAATGCGATATGTAATGATGAGTTTGTTATAGATTTGATACATGTATTACAGATATGATATGTTTTTGCCTATAAAAAAAGGAAGGGGTGTTCAAGGGGAGGTATCTTGGAATATTTTGAAATTCACTATAGCAGATTATCTTCTGCTCGAGCCTGGCCTGGGGATTATGTTTCCAGTCTGTTCTTTCCTATTCTTTTGGGTTCTTTATGTATTTTCATACCTCTGTTAGTTTTTTGAATATAATCAAATATTCTCCTCTCTCATTCTTCTATTCCTGAGTTATATTATCTGTTTGGTTGTTTGGGTTGTGCTGTTGGCTAATCCGATTGTCAGGTTGAGGAAGATTAGTTCCTTGATTCTCTAACAGGACTCATGTCAAAAATAATTTTTCTAAAGCTATCCCAAGCAACTCTAATCTGCACCCACAAAATTAATTTTCAAAGGGATAATGTTAATTTTAGTGTCTGAACTTGTCAAATTTTTTTTTTTTCTATTTTGATGTCGAAACAAAAATTTGTGATAATTGAGTATTCAAACTTCCTTTTTTTTTTTTTTTTTTTTCTTGATTCTTCTAAACAGGACTTCGATGTCAAAAATAATTTTTCTAAAGCTATCCCAGCAACTCTAATCTGCACCCACAAAAATTAATTTTTCAAAGGGATAATGTTAATTTTTGTGTTCTGAAACTTGTCAAATTTTTTTTTTCTATTTTGATGTTGCGAAACAAAATATCTGTTGATAATTTGAGGTATTCAAATCTTCCTTTTTTTTTTTTTTTTTTTTGGTCAGATTTGAGGTGATCTTTTGTGACGTATGGGAACATTTTTTTTTTTTTTTTTTTGTCAATTTAGTGTCTCTTGATGACATGGACAACTAAAATGCCTAATGAGACTAAATGGAATCCATAAATGCTTATATGTCGGCTAATGTGGATTGACATTTTTTCCACGTAAGCTGACAGCGTAGCAAAATTTATGAAAATACCCATTTACCCCAATTTATCATGGCCACAAACACTTGTTCTCCTAAAACTCTAATCTAAATCATGATTGAGCGTGTTTAAATTAACACAGCAAGTGATTCACATTTCTAACTTAATAATTGTTAATTAGACTAAGAGCAAGACAAGTCTTATTGCCTAAGTAAGAACAACAAATACTTGTTTTTATCATAAACCGATGAAAAATGGGCATAGAATTAAAAAGAAAAAAAAAAAGAAAATTCCTGAAGTACCAAACACAAACAAAAAGAAACAATTCTAACCCCACAACTTTGAAAGAATCAGTATTCCATACAAAAATATGTTAGCAACAAAATGATTGCCGGGAAAAGATACACATCTTCGCTAACTTTTAATTGTTACCACTTTTCGATAACTTTTGCTGGGTAAATTTTTTTTTTTTTTTTTTTTTTTTTTTTTTTTTTTTTTTTTTTTTTTTTTTTTTTTTTTTTTTTTTTTTTTTTTTTTTTTTTTTTTTTTTTTTTTTTTTTTTTTTTGGATACTTTTCCGCATATGTTTGTTTATAGAAGCACAACTCTTACTTCTTTTCTATCTGCTCCAAATGCCTGCGTTTGAGAATCAAAAAGTTATAGTACATGCTATTACTTTTATTTTAAAACATACTAGTGCTTTTTGAGAAGAACAGAGTAAGAGCGGGAAAAAGGAAGAAAGGAGGCTTAGATCTTTAAATCCTGATTTAAGTTAGAGTTTTGGACAAAAGGTATTTTGGGTAGTAATAAATTGGGATAAATGGGTTTTTTAATTAATTTTTTATGTTGTCAGTCTATATGGAAAAATTATCAGTCCACGTAAGTAAATACATATGCATTTGTGGATCCCATTTAGTCCCATTGAACATTTTGATTATTCATATCATACACCAAATTAAAAAGAAAAATATAAATTTTGAACACTCAATTGTCACAATTTTCCATTCACACACCAAAATAGAAAAAAAAAATACAAATTCAATCACCAAAATTAACATTATCTCATTTTCAAATCCACAAATATCTCGCCTAACGTACCAACGAAGCAACATTTATATACAACCAATCATTGTATGTATCAAGCAAGCACCTCGGGCATGGTATCTTTCGTCTCACATCTTTTTAACTTGGTCTTAGATTTAAATATTTGCAGGTTGACACTTCTCTCTTTGTTTTTCATGATTGCAACACCCATCTTTCTGTTTTAGTCTACACAGATGATATTTTTTGGTCACTTCTTGACATCATTCTCATTTTTAAAAGTTTAAATTATGTTTTAAAACTAAATATTAATTTTTAAAAGCGGTTTAATCTATTGATTTGATTTGGATGAAGATTTAGGATATACATATATATATATATATATAAATTGTTAAGGAAAAGCAATATTAAAACTTTAAATAGAAATCGAAGGTTATTATTGTTATATTATATTAGATTTCAAAAAACTTCGTGATTCCACTTTAAACCATAGAATTTGCGGTTTACCATTAACACGTATGATCTGAAATAAAGCAAAAAATAACAAACTTATCAAGTGATGATGGTAGACTTTATGTATGGTATGCATATAAACACTATCAATTTTAGTCCTTCAAACCAGTTATAAGCCTCCAATATTTTGAAGGTCACCATTAAAGAAGTTCTAGCAAAATGAAGGCTTGAAGTTTATTACATCAATTCTTTGTTTTGTGACTATAATACTTTTCCTTAACTAGTTTTCACCAATTCCAACTGAAACTCTTCTCCAAGAAGAAGTGATAATCCTGAAACTTCAATCCTGACAAAATTTGGATTGTCATCTGTGCCATTTACAACAGGGTTACCCTTTGAAGTCCCGTTTATGATTCGCAGCTGTGCTTTAACTCCAAAAGCCTTTTCCAACCCTATGAAACTTACCTTATCAACAATCCAGTTTTGACTCAAAGCAAATTCTCCATTCTCAATTTCTGATCTAACAGAGACAGTATCATTCCCTTGCTTTCCACTGGAAAATCTAATAAAACTCCAATTCCCTCCTGATCCTCCCATCTCCAGTTCCTCCCCGTCGTCCAGAAATAGTTTTCCGGTACTGTTTCCATTGTTAGTCACAACCACCAAGAGCTCGAATGGCGTCTTTCGAGCCTCCGTTGTTGTATTTGCTTCCTCTTGCAAAGCCAAAATGGTACCTTCTCTTACATGCACATTGGTGTTATTTAATGGTGTATCTAATGTAACATTATTTCCTGTTGCATTGACTGAATTCGAGTAATTAAATAGGCTAAACCAATTTCCTCGAGGAAAATATGCTTGAATTGAAGTTGTTCCGGATGTTACCACAGGTGAGACCAATACACTTTTGCCAATTAGAAATTGTGAGTTGATGTCATAAGTTTTGCTATCCTCAGGAAATGAGAAAAATAATGGCCTTGCTATAGGCGTCCCGTTGGTGTGTGCTTCATACATTAATGTGTACAAGTATGGAAGTAGCCGATACCGAAGCCCTAAAACCTCCCTAGCTGATGCAGCTACTGAATCCCAAAGATATAGTTCTTTACGATTAGAGTTCTTGTCCGAGTGATCTCGTGAAAATGGATAAAATGCTCCAAGCTGTGTTTAGACATTGTTTAGATATCAATCATCAAATGCAAAATTAAGTTAAGGTGACAAATTAAGGTGTATGTATATATTTTACCTGAATCCAACGTTGACAGAGTTCTTCATCGGCATTTCCTTGAAACCCACAAATATCAGCACCAATCATCGGTATCCCGAATAGTCCAAAGCTCAAAATGGTAGGAATCGAATTAGCCAAATCGTCCCATCTGGAGGCAGTGTCACCAGTCCAATGAGCTGTATATTTGCCAGAACTTACAAAAGTAGACCTAGAAAGTATAAAAGGCCTCTTGCCAGTCACATTTATTAAGGACTCATGAGTTGCTCTAGCTTCTAGCAATCCAAACATGTTATGAACATCATATTCTGTAATGTTACCAAAATGTAAACTTGTTGCTGGTACTGTCCTATCATTAATCGCCCGCTGGTTTCCGGCATTGTTAATTTTGTAGGGAGGATTATCAAGGGTGGAATTTGGGGTTGCTGATGAGCTTATAAAATTGGCTATCTCATTCATGTCAAGCCAAAGACCATCAACTGGAATGACATCTCTAAATTGTTTGATTTCATTCGTCCAAAAGGATTGGGTGTTTGGTTTCAGAAAATCAGGAAAATAGACATTTCCAGGCCACACTTGTCCCAAGTAAGGAGAACCATCACGTTTAATAAAGATATCAGCTTCCATCCCCCTCTGATAGGTTCCGTAGCTGTCATTTACAGCAATTCCTGTGAACAAAGAACCGTAACAATAAATGTAAAGGAATATATATAATTTCTTAGGGTCTATATGTTTACTTGAGAAATTACCAGGATCGACAATGACTATATACTTTTGGCCATTCTGGTGAAGCTTGTCAACGAAAGGTTTCAATTTATCAGCAGGGAAGTTGACCGGATCAAGAGTGAAAAGTTTATATCGGTCCATATAATCAATATCTGTCCACATAACTTCAAGAGGTATTCCAGCGTTTGCATAGCCAGCAACCACTCCTTCAAGATCGGCAACATCCTTGTAACCATATCGACATTGATGAAATCCTGTTTATACATTACAATAGATGAGCCTGTTAAATAAGACTCCATCTACAGGTCCATCCGTGAAGCAAACCAATCCGCAATAGAGATTTTTTAAAAATTGTTCTCACTTTATTATTATTTATTTTTTTTTCAGAACGGTGCGAAATACGACCATTTCCCATAAACCATTAGTTTAGTCCATGATTAGATGATAGATTGAAACTAGGTGACTCAAAAAATAAGGAAATACGGAAAAAGCTTACCAAATGACCAATAAGGCATGGGTGCAGGCCTGCCAATAAGCTCTGTGTACTGCTGTATCACTGAATCAGGAGATGGTCCAGCAAAAATGTATAAATCAATTACACCACCAATAACCTTATAAATTACCCTATCACCACCGTATATTATATCCATTCCATTACTATTCAACAGTAAAACTCCATGGCTACTCCCTGCCGCTACCTTACCATCACCGGACTGTGATCGGACGTCAATGTAAAATGGATGAGAACCATAAAGATTGATATTTTGATTCGAGCTTCCAATGTCAGCATTCCATAAAGTGAACGAATCACTTGGCCTCAACTTGAAGGAAGTTTTCGTATGCTCTCCGAAACCATAGATTGAAGACCTATTCGCCAGAAGTGAAGAGGAGAACTGAATATATTGGTCCTTGAAAACCAAGAAACTGCTGGAATTCGACGTGTCCGGCGTGGCGTTAAAAAGAACGTCGCCATTGGATTTGCGTGACACGGAAAAGCCGAATGGCGTGGTGTTTTGAAGCGTAAAAACAAGATCGGAGTCTAGGCTGGAGAGGTTTTGTCTTGGTCGAGGAATGATTTCTTGTGGAATCTCCCATCTTTGCGTTTGTGAATCTGTTAGTCGGATTCTGATTCGCTCCTTCGTTTCAAAGCTGCATTAATAAGCAGAGTAGTGTAACATGGCTTGAATTATCTTGGATTTTCCCAGAAAGTTTGCAATCAAAAGAAAGGAAAAGAAAAAGAAGATTAAGAGGCTTACCTGACGGAAAGGCTTAAACTCTGAATATCAGGACCAAAAACAGTGGAGGCGTTGATGAGGCTAAGGTTAGCTTTCAGTGATCCATCTTCTGATAAACTGTCGATGACAGATTCAATTTTGTAGCCATAGCCAATGGGGTCTTGTCCATGTGATAATGGAATTAGGTATGCGAAGAAGAAAGAGAATAGTAGCATTAGTAAGAGATGAAAGTGAGATTGTGTTGGTCCGTGTTTCCCCATTAACTCTTAATGGAGGAAATTAAGTAGTGCAGATGTGAGTGTTAGTAAGTATTTTCCGGTATTTATAGCCAAAGACAAGAGCGTTAACAGTCTATAAGACTATTACTTCTAGTAACATAATAACGTTAAAATTTCTGTTCTATATTTGTTTAATGTGGGAAGGACTAACCCACCGTCCGGTGTATGGATTTATTATACACTAAACTGATCAAAAATAAGTTTTTATTACAAGAGTTTTTAATAATAACAATGGTATTTCTAATAATTTACTTAATTAAAAATACCCTTTATAGTTTGGTGCATGAGTGATTCCATATACTTTTATTCTACATGTGGTATTCTGACATGTAACCTAAAATGTTTATTAATAAGAGTTAAGTAAATACCATATATGTATTAACTCCACCTATGCACTATATTAATCTACATACATTGTTTAAAAACTCTTTTTGGTAAAATTGTTGTTTTAGTAAATTATTTTACTAATATTACCTTTTATAGTAAAAAATCATCCTACCATGCATGTAGTACATTGACATGTAACTTTCAATATTTATGGATAAGATTTGAATATATACCATATATGTAAAAGTCTACCTATACACTGGATTAATTTATAAACATAAATTAAAAATTTTATTTAAAAAAATTAATTGTTTTAGTATATATTACCTATCTCAATAATTGGAGGATCTTTGTAGTTCAACGAAATGATTCTTGTACTAATCTTAATAGAAGATCGTTGGTAGCTCAGCGAAATGACTTTCCACCTAGTTTATGAAAGTTTGATCCACAAACATTGCAACATTAATTTATATTAATTTTAATTTTTTTTTTCCTAATAGATTTGTCCGCACTTTATTTCTTAACCTATATAACTTTCAACCTAGTTTTTTAATATATATATATATATTTACTATTAAATAGAATAAACACTTTATATTAGAGAGAAGAGATAATAAGGTATTTTTTTGTTGTCATTGAATTATTTTTATTACTAATTTTATTTTTAGGTTTGATTTCATTATATGAATACACAAAAATTCACGTAAATATTAAAATATACCATATCAATCTGCAGTATATGTAAAAATACGAAGGAGGGAACATTGCATTCTTGAAATGTCCCTATGTACTCTTAATTTTATTAGTTGATTAAAAATATCATTAAGTACTCCCTCCCTTCTTTTTATACAAGAAAAATTTCTATTTTTAGCGTTCCTTTTATATAGAAAATTTCACTTAATTTGGTAATTTTAGAAACCATACTAATGTGAAAAGTCTATCTTATCTTTATTTTAGTCATTTGTGAAACTTTTGGAAGATTCTCAAGATGGTGGGAGATAAAGGTATAAATGAGCATTTAATGTGAATAAATTTTGAAGAATGGATTTGTTTATATCAATTTCCATTGAAAAAAAAATGTGCTTGTATAGGTTATGTGAGCACTAATTAAATGGAATTTGAATAGAAAATGACGACAAAATTTTCAAGTTGACCACATTTAAAAGAATTTTTACGGACTTCACCGAATATTTAAAAAATTTTGCAATATTTAAAATACATTTTCAATAACCAAACGCAGTTGGAAGGTTAAATGAGTATAAATTTTCATATTTCCATGCAACTTTTTCAAATAGAGGACAAAAAACGAATTTCTCTGCAAAGGTCAGAGTATAAATTTTATTTTTGCAACTGTTTGTATTTCTATCATTCTAACAAAATATTTAAATCCTCATTGACAATCAGAACATAATTTAAGACATACATTGATATTAGAGGAGGCATAAATGAGATATTAGAGGTAAATTATAAAAAAAATGACAAAAGTTGATTAAACTATTTTCTTAATCTTGAAGAAAAATTAGTTGTTCCTACATAAAAAGAACGGAGGGAGTAATAAATTTTGCTTTATCATTAACATTTGTTGCTCTAGAAATAACACCACCATAAAATTTAACAAATTTAAATTATATTTTAATTCCATTATTTAACCCCATTATTGTAGTTTGTAACTTCTTTATTTAGTAAAATGATTAATGTTATGGAATTATATTAATAATTTTATTAATAATTAAAACAATTACCTTCCATATATATATATGATAATTTTATTAACTTCAACATTTTGAAATTGTGATATGTTAGTGAACTTGCTTCTTTATATATATATGGAATTATATTAATAATTTTATTAATAATTAAAACATTACCTTCCATATATATATAATGATAATTTTAATTAACTCAACATTTTGAAATTGTGATATGTTAGTGAACTTGCTTCTTTAATATATATATATATACTATATATATATATTATATATAATAGTATTTATCTTATTTTTATGAATTTGGAGCTTATATAAAATAATCTTTTATTAAAATTCTAAATTTAATTTGGATATGGGATATAATTAACTTTTAAGTTGACCTACGATTGCTTGATTGCCCTCTTTTTAGCTACTTACTAAGAAACTAGCTTCGCACCTCACCCCGAGAACTCAAAGGTGCGTAGCTTGTTCCACAATTAAACAGTTCTGTGTGTATCCTCTCACCTAATTAAAATTAATACCACCGGTTGAAATAAAGTAACTAAATCGCTCCTTTCCATAGTCTTATTCTAGTTCAAACGGAAGAAGTATCATATAACCTCTTCTTCCTAAACGAAAACGCCGCACGGTAGAGTCATCGTCATCACACCATGACGATTAATATAGTATAGTAATAGAAGATAAGATAGAGTCTTACTTACTAGTCTAGTGGCCCTCTCGGGGACATTTCTGCCAACGAAATGAACGCGGAGCCCGTTCCGAATGCTTTTCTGATTTGGAAGTTCTCGTGAAAAGAATAAGATGCTGCTCTCCCTCCCTCTGTCTTTTCTCGCTTTGCTAATTTTCCCCTCTAACGCAGGCCGGGCGGTGGCGGGCGCGGGAGGAAGAAACCTAAGAGAAGAGTGTTTTCTCTTAGGTCCTTCCTTCTTTTTTCAGTGCAACACTGGAAAGCGCCTTCTTTTTGTCATCCTTGCAGCTTTCCAGATTTTGTATTGAACGCATGGCGTAGCTAGGACCTTCATGCGGGGACAACTCCCCTCTTAAGGGCCTCCTTCCTTGCTGCTTTATTACAAGCAAGATATGAACTTCTCTTGTCCCAAAGCTGCTCACTCTAAGGGCCTCCTTCCTTGCTGCTTTATTACAAGCAAGATATGAACTTCTCTTGTCCCAAAGCTGCTCACTCCTTGAGCTTCTTTACCAAAAGGGTCTCGTCTCCTTCTTTATTTGTTTGATTGAGCGAAGGGTACGAAATAAATCTTCTTGATTTTTTGATCAAAAGTACTATGTGAAATCTTCGATTTTTTCCTCTTTCGCTATCCCTATCCCATAGGTACATCGTTTCAATCAATAGAGAACTGTATAGTCTGACAGCTCGGCTCGCTCGGGATTCTGTCTTTAGTCAGTTGGAAAATCTCTGGGCGTTAGTGCTCATGTCCTTGCTTCATTACCCATATGCTCACGAATTGGATTCGAACCAATATCAAGCTACTTTCCCTTTTAGTAGATCGTGAGGGGGGTTTCCTACTCTACTCTACTGTCAGGGTAGAGTGGAACCGCATTAGGCACCCCTCCAACCTTTCAGTGAGATATTTTGCCCTAGCACTTTTCCAGTTGAAAAGCGCCCCTTCTCCAGGGTTACAGGTGGGTCTAGAGAACCGAACTGTCTCACGATTTCCATTCTTTAACTAAGTTTGCCCTTTCCCTTTCTGTTGAGTCTGCCCTTTTCGTAATAATAAGGGAATTTGGTACTTACTTAGTTGCTTATTTGTTTGAACAAGGACTAGCCTTAATCTTTAACTTCCTTTGCCTTTTCAGCTGATTCAAATAGTGAGTTTGTTATCCCGACACTGGGGTGTTATGTTTGGGAAGCCTGGCAAGGGGGAAAAAAACGGCAGAAAATGAGGCATCTTTAGATGTCTTAGGACTTAAAAAGCAAAAGAAAAGATGCTTGAATAAAAAGAGCGATTGAGAGTGGATTTTGGGTTCGATAGTGTCGAGAAGGTATTAGCCACCGGTGACCGTACTCTCGTAAAAGCACCATTGGGTGGTGGTTCCTTTCTTTTCTCTTGAACCTCGACCAAAAAATCGATCTCGCCATCAGCGTTTTAATCGGATACCAATTGCTTGGATGCCTTTGAAAGCCAAGAGATGAATTGCAAAAAAAATTCTTTCCGGGTTTGTCATCTTGTGTCTCCGTAACAAATGGTCCATTTATTGATGGGCGAATGACGGGGATTGAACCTGCGCGTGGTGGATTCATAATCCACTGCCTTGATCCACTTGGCTACATCCGCCCCTACCCCCGGAAAAAGTCTCTATCTACGATCAGATCCTTTTTGAACCCCCTTATGACCGCTATCAAAGAGAAGCTTTTTCCTATACTATAGTTGCAAGTCTATTGTTGTGCATTGGAATTAGGGGAAGCAAAGCTTCAACAAGTATAATTCTGGAAAAGCTTTAAATAAAGAGGTTGGGCTGTTCACTTCATTGATTTGACTTCACTTTACTTAAGATTAAAGAGAGGGTCCAGGCGGGCAGTGAAGGCTCGTTTAGTAGACGACAGCAAAGTGAGCAGCAAGCACTCCTATCAAAATGGAAAAGCAAGCAAGCGGAGCTTGAAGAAGGTAACCCCTCTCAGAGAAAGCCATTATTTTTAACACCCTTGTATAGGGTTCAAACCTAGCGCACCCCTAAACTACAAGCTTTGAGAGCCCCTGTTTTTTTTTTTATGGATATTGAAGAAGCGCCTTTCTATAGATTAGCTAACGCGCTTTACTTAATATTATAATATAAGGCCCTTCTTTCTCAAAGTCAGTTTCTCGCTTCTTACTTTAGAAAAGATTGCAGGGGAGCTAAACAACGACCTTCCTTCAGCTGGCTTTCCGTCCTATCTATTTATCATCTCTTTTTTCAAATGGATATTTAGGGATCTCTCTTGTTCATAGATCTTGAAAACCAAGATCAAATATCGCATTTCTCAATCCATCTATCCGCAGAAAAGATATAGATCTCTAATCTCTGGAATTATCTCCATATCTATATGGAAAGAACCAACACTTAAAGTGCGTAACCAACGGAATGTTACCCTGTCCCCGACATTGTTCTCTGACGTGTCCCATGTGGTCCGAAAGGGGGCCCAACCATCTCTTTCTTTCTTCCATTCTACAACTAGGACAGCTCCTTTGATGCATAATCCGATGATCTTTCCCCTGCAGCCGCGAACAGTCAGGTTTAGTTACCCTAAGATCCTAGTGGTTTTGGAATTTGGTCAATCAGTTTCTTTTCTGGGCATCCCCTTCTATTGAATCAAAAAGGATAATCTTATTATACTTAGTGAATTCTTATACCCTGGGTCTTGGAATCAATACAAAAGAATTGAGCATATTGACCACTCTTTCAGCACCTTCCCTTTCGGGCATTGGAAATACCCTAAGTTCCCGCGGATTTTTTTAAAAAATATCCAATCATATCATATAAAAAAATATATTGGTTTTATTAATATTTTTGTTCTTTATGTTTGCAAGATTTGATTGGATATATTTTTTAATGAATAAATTTTCAAATATAATTTACATAATTAGACATGTGATAGTAAACAATTGAAAATTTTAATTTTAAAAAATAATATTTTACTGATATATTTTACAGATATATCTGTATATTTATATATCTGATATATTTTACGTCCAGCCAGTGCAAGCCCTCTTCATTCGAATACAGATGTAGCAAGCCGCTTGAAATTCAGATTACGCTTAGGATAGCGGTCCTCTTCATCATAAATGATCCACTTGCCCCGAAATGACTTGGCCCAATAGGGAAATCCCAATTCATTGGGCCTTTTGATACAATCAAATAGAAAACCCCAAGGGCGTCATATTCTAGGAGCCCAAACTATGTGATTGAATAAATCCTCCATCGGAAGGCCCCATTTCCCTACCAAGATCTGGCCATAGTTTTCAAATTTTCACGCTCTTCCGAAAAGAGGAGATTTTGGTCTTGACTTCAGACCCACCAAACGGAGTTTTTGGGTACACTAAGGATTACCCATATCGAGAAAGGGCTCATTCCTTCATGTGCTCATTCACTCAACTCGGTATCGGTAAATAGTAGAGGTCTTCCTTGCCGTATGAGAGTAAAGAGTCAAAGCCGGTGACATCCTACACAATGGTCTACCGAAGCATCGTAAAGATCAATTAGCGAGATTTTTGGCTGAGGAAGAATAATCGTTTAACTTTGATGAGGTGGCGGGCGGAGTGTTTTATTCGGGCGGAACCCGGTTCGAGAACCTTCTCTCACAGATTCCTGATTGTTGTGTAGCCTTAGTATTATTTCGATCTATCAGACCTTCTAATGGATAAAATTTTTTTTAAAATAAATACATATATATAATTAAACATTTTAAAATTTTATATTTACTAAATTTATTTTAATGAATATGTTGATAATGAGACATTTGAAAATTTATTACATTTTATTTATTAAATATTTGATTCTTTTAGGATGTGGATAAAAAAAATTTCTTGATGTTTATATGATATGATTGGATATATTCTTAAAAAATAAACTTTCAAATATAATATATATAATATTTTATTTAGGAGAGAGATAAAAAAAAAGGAAAAAAGTATATTATTTTTATTCATATTTTTGTTCTTTATGTTTCTCATATTTGATTGGTTATATTTTTTAAAAAGTAAATTTGCAAATAGAATTTACATAAATAAACATGGGATGGTAAACAATTGAAATTTTAATTTAAAAAATATTTTATTGATATATTTATATATCTATATACATTGAAAGGTTTTTTTTTTTTTGTTAAATGAGTTTTGAAAGAATTTTATTTTTAATAATCTCTGGCTCCTCTCCCTCGTCTAAAAAATCCGTTCTCGCGCTGTGCTTTATTCCGTTTTGTACTCCCACAACCACCAAGAGCTCGAAATGGCGTCTTT
>NW_023591140.1:1201202-1234467 GCF_014843425.1 Jatropha curcas
CAAAAGAAGAGAAGATTTATGAAAGACCAGTGCTGAACGGGACGCCACGTGGGGCCCATACCGGTCTTCTCACTCAAAGAATGGAAAGTCAGAAGCCGGCCTTTTACCGAATAGAATCAAAACTGCTTTGGACGATAAAACGGAAAGATAACGAGCTAAGATGCCCTAGATAAGAACCCTAGCCCCAAATAGGCGGGACTAAACCCATTCCGAGCCTTAAACAACCACTAGAACTTGTAGGCCGTAGAAAGAAGTAAAGTTTTTCCGTATAAAAAAAATGGAGCTTATCGAGTTTAAGGGGTTTAAAACCCCACCTGGCAACAGAACGTAATTAAAATGGGTTGACCACGGGGTTTGCGTAATGTTAAGCAGCGCCAAGGTCGTAGACGCAAGAAGGACCCCGAAAAACGATCCACAAAGCATCGGACAAATGCGTGTAATAACTACTTGGTTAATAACTGAGGCTAAGAGACTGATGGTAGGAAGACAGGTAAGATATCTTTAAGAAAGGAAATTGATTGAATTGGGTAATATGTTCCTATTCGCCTAGAGGCGTGAACAAATAACAGCTGCTAAGTAAAGAAAATAAGTGGCTTCTTTCTTAGCCGTTCAGTGCTAACATATATTCTTTTAAAATTAAGTTTTTAATTTAATGGAGGAGTGCCAAAGCGTAGCTTATAAAAAAAACCACCAACCCTTTAGGAGTTCGGTTGAAGTTGAAGTACGTCCGAAAAAGGTCCTTTTCCTGAGCCTCGAGCCACAAAGACAAGCTCGTTCCGGACACAAGAAAGATATGGTATTATAGTAATAGTTGGACTATTCTTAGCCTTTCCAGCTTTCACCCTGGGAGCAGAGCTCTGTTTCAGCCATTTCCCGGCTGACATTTTCATGTGATATTCTTCATGCACTTTCTTAGTTTTTTAATAAAAAGACCCCCTTGAGGTCGCTTCTTGCAGTTGATTCTAATATATTTGGCATTACAATCTAATAGGGGCCTTCCAGGATTGGACCAAGCAGGAAACCGGGGATAAAATTCCATTTGATTCATCTATCCGTTCGAACGTTTCGCTTCTCTTAAGAGAAGGTGGAAGAGGCTAAAAATGAAGTTTAGCTAAAAGGAGCCAATGCCCAAGCAAAGCCTCTAGACTACATGAGAATTTTTTTCCATTCCCAGGTTTCAAAAAAGGTTTCCAAAAACAAAATTCCCTTCCTGCCCCAGCCAAGGAGCCCCCCCGGAGGAAATATTGTGCTTCTAAAATCTAAAAGATCTTTGATACTGTGCCCAATTCCGAAGTTAGTTCGATACATATGACCGGCAATGAGAAAAATAAATGCAATAGCTAAATGATGATGAGCAATATCGGTCAGCCACAAACTTTGTGTTTGTGGATGGAATCCCCCAAGAAGAGTTAGAATAGCAGTTCCCGCTCCTTGAGTGGTACCAAATAAATGATTACTCGAATCGGGGTTTTGGGCATAAAGATTCCACTGACCCGTAAGAAGGGGTCCCAACCCCTGTGGATAGGGTAATACATCTAAGAAATTATTCCATCGAACGTACTCTCCCCTGGATGCTGGAATAGCGACATGAACTAAATGTCCTGTCCAAGCCAAAGAACTTACCCCGAAAAGTCCTGACAAATGATGATTGAGACGAGATTCCGCGGGGCATTTTTGAAACACGAAACGCCTCGGTTTTCGCATTTCGGTTGTAGGTGTAACCAACCCGCTATTAAGGATAGAGCAGAAAGAAATAATAGAAAAAGGGCTCCAGTATAAAGATCTTCATTAGTACGTAACCCGATTGTATACCACCACTGATAAACACCAGAGTAAGCGATATTCACTGGACCAGGAGCGCCCCCTCTAGTAAAAGCTTCCACCGCCGGTTGACCAAAATGAGGATCCCAAATTGCATGAGCAATCGGCCTTACATGTAAAGGATCCTGTACCCATGCCTCAAAATTTCCCTGCCAAGCTACATGAAACAGATTTCCGGAAGTCCACAGAAAAATTATTGCTAATTGCCCGAAGTGAGAAGCAAAAATATTCTGATAAAGACGTTCCTCAGTAATATCATCATGACTCTCGAAGTCATGCGCGGTAGCAATACCAAACCAAATACGACGAAATTGTGTTTTTTTAAAGGAGTTAATATTTTATGATTCGTAGAGAAAATCAAATTTCAAAATTTGAATGTCACCTTTTTTTAAATGGAAGCACACGTTAGTTGCCTTATACGGTTGAGCTTTAATAGAAATTAAAACTGAGTTAACAAATTATATAAGGCAATAGGCGAGGCTAGTACGAGACTCTAAATCACGACGGATAAATCGACGGATCTTAGGAAATAGAATGGGACAAGCCTCGTATCGGTGTGACCCTTCCTCACAAAACTAAAAGGAAAAGGTTTCTTGTGAATCATCTTTTGGTACGTCTGGAAAATTCTTAAACGATGAATACTTTGTAATCCACTAATTGACGTTCGTTCTCTAAATTGAATTGCAATCAAATTTGGTCTAATGAAAAAATCAAATTTAATGAGGATTTTGTTCGTCCCACACGTACAAGCCTTTCCTGCGCAGCTTAGGTGGAAGGCGAAGAAGGCCCCCTTCCGAGGGGGTTTATTAACTCAATTTTAATTTCTATTGAAACTCAATTATATAAGGTAACTAACGTTTGCTTTCATTTAAAAAAGAAAACATTCAAATTTTGAAATTTGATTTTCTTTACGAATCATAAAATTTTAGTGATTGAAAATCTTCTAATAAATGTTAATTGTCTTTTATAATTCTGACTTAATAATATTAATAATACTACAAGTGCAAAAAAAAATATATTATATTGATAATAATTAAAATATAAGATTTTGATATTCTCCTTTTTATTACAAAAATTTTTCAGCATGAGCCTTTTATTGCCTTTTCTAATATCAAAAGAAAATGACTTTATAAATTATACAGTTTCAATTTAGAGTAATAATGGAGTGGAGAACGGATATTTGGCAACAATTAAATTATAGGTATCATTTTAGTATTTTAGATAATTAAAATTAAAATTTTTTTTGGAAGGAGTTAAAATTGAATTAATATACATTAACGATTCAGAAAGAAAATCAAACGTCAAAATTTGAATGTTACTTTCTTTAAATGAAAGCAAATATTAGTTGCCTTATATAATTGAATTTTAATAGAAATTAAAATTAAGTCAAAAAATATTAATGATGTTTAAGAAAAATTAATATTCAAAATTTAAATGTTACCTTCTAGAGAGTGGAATTCAAAACGAAATTAAATGCTTCATTTTATTGATTTAAATTGTCTTTGTAATTTTGCTTTAATAATATCAATAATACTACAAGTGCAAAAAATACTATTATTACATTATAATAATTATATTAGAATTGTTAAAAATTAATATTTATTAAAATTGCGCATAGCACGGCTAGTTTTATTAATCAGAAGATATGTTGACTGTAGTTTCTCCTTTAGATTGTCACTCTAGAGAATTGCTTCCGATGATATGGTAAAATTTTCTTAATTGATCAGTTTTCAAGATTGATTTCATAAAGTTGGAAACAAGAAGATAAGATAGCGAGTAGTTTTTTTTTTTTTTTTTTTAGAGGATGGTGAAGGTGGATCATATAACTTTTGTCGCAGCTTTGACTGCATGTAGCCACGTTGGATTGGTCGAACAGGGCCGCTATTTTCTAAAATCTATGGCATCAGAGTATGGCATTTCACCTCGGATGGAGCATTATGCTTGTGCAATAGATCTTTTTGGTCGAGCTGGGCATCTAGATGAGGCAAAAGCCTTGGTGGAATCGATGCCACATAAACCTGATGCAATGGTGTGGAAAACCCTATTAGCTGCCTGCAGGGCTTGTGGAGACATAGAATTAGCTGCTCAAGTAGCAAGTCATCTACTAGAGCTAGAGCCTGAAGAGCATTGCACTTACGTTATACTCTCTAACATGTATGGAGATCTTAGAAGGTGGGATAAGAAAGCGCACATAACGAGGTTGATGAGGGAGAGGAAGGTGAGAAAGGTCCCTGGTTGGAGTTGGATAGAGGTTAAGAATGAGGTTCATGCTTTCAATGCTGATGATAGATCACACCCTAATTACGAAGAGATGTATCAGATACTGGGAGAACTGATCAGCGAAATCAAGTGGTTGGATTCTGTTGCTAGTTTAGATTGTTTGATTGATGATTCTTATCACATGTAAGGATACTTCAGCCATAGATGCTGGCCATTTGTATTAATTATTCATTAATTCTGGGAATAAGTAGATTCATTATCCTTAATTCCTTATGAAGAGTTCATTTTGTCTTTACCTGCATAGATTTCGATCCAATAATTGAAGTCTTGTTGCCAGATATTCGTCCAAAGATGCAGTTGGCATAGCCTCTTCGAAGTCGGAGTCCAGAAGCAATTTAGCAGTTGCTTAAATGTTGTAAAACTTGCTGCATAACTTGAAGAACATAGGCTTATCTCTTGAGGGTATAGTCACCTCTAGGCTTAAAAACCTCCGTTCCTTGGGACAAGTCTTTCTACGGTATCTTCCTTTCCTCGAAAGGTCTTTTGCGCTTCTGTTTTCTCTTCTTTCTCCTTTTTGACATGCCACTTATAAGGTAAATGTTATTTGCTAGTTTACTGGAGGAAGGGGAACATCGGCCCATTGATACTGTATGGAAAGAGGAACAAGAACCAAATACCTCAATCGAAAACTCTTTTTGAGCCTTGCTCTACTACAGGAAAGCTAGCATTCGGAATAGCCGTGCCGCACCCGTCACTCTTATTATTATTTCATAACCTTGCGCTTTACCTCTTATTTTCTTCTGGTTAGCTAGCTCGTCTATCAGCTATGCGTCGGAATCACACCCTTCTACTCCGTATTCGCCCCTTAATAGGAGTCTTCCCATTTTATCGCTTCCTCCTATAATAAGAGGGTAGTTAAGAATAGTGTTTATCTACGAATTGCGATGAGGCCCATAATCAAGTGTGTGAAGCTAGCCCACTAGGTAACTATGACAAGTGAAAACACTTTATACACGAAAGATGGTAGCTAGATGGCTCTGTAGCCATAGAACTTGCCGGGAAGTCTTGATTCAAGAGCTATGGTGGAATTTCTTGAATTAAGAGTTTCCACTGGTAAGTTCCAAATTTTGAATTGAAGAAAATCAATCTCGTTTAGAAGAGAAAGAAAAAACTTTCGGATTGACGCAGATAAGCAGGTAAGACCACTAATGCCACATCAATGAAATCCCTCTCTAAAAGGCAATGCAATAGCAATTTCCTCTCTTTCTTATTTGAAGTCTCTGTTCTTGAGAAGCCAGCACTATCAGGAAGGAACTGCTTCGATGGCAGCTGTTGTTATCGAAGAGTTTCGACATCACTTACATGTATCTACGCCTTATCCAAGCAGCTTGAAAGTAGATCAAGTGATTCTTAATGAAAAAAAGAACGTTATAAAGATTCATATGGAATTAACGCAGCCTATGAAATATGAAAGAGATCAGAAAACGCATTAGACAGGCAACTATAGAGCCCGTCCTATTCTATAGAGCTCCGTGCTCGTACGTACTTAGTCAACAAGCGCTATATGAAGCAACGAACTAAGTTAATAGTCCTTGTTCTTTCTATCAAAACAAGCTTTAACAACTCCTCTCGCTTCTTAGACTGAGTAACGTACCTTAACCAAGTTTGGCAGACCTTGGGACCAACCTGGAAAGCTATACCTATTTCGAATTCGCCATAATCCTTACCTTCTCAATGAATTGAGGGCTAAGTCCAAATCATCCCTGTACCTTTCTTCCCTGCGCTGGCATTTACGGATCTTTTTCTCCGTTTTTGTGGCACTCCTATGGGGAGCTGTGGGTCCCAGGTAGCCCCATCTATGGCCTGGCCCAAGTTGACTTGCTATGCCCCTAATAGCTTTGCTCGAGTGACTACGCACCTTACACGCATATATATGACTGAGTACGGTACCTTGATTTCAACTTAAGAAGTTGATCAGTGGTGTGTTCTTTGGGGTTTGGAAGGTGGCGCAATATTGGCTATAGGTCACTATGTCAACCAAAAGCTTTTTACGCTCTCTTCATGAAGTGGCTAGGCCAGGTTGCCTATGGACGGCAACATACTGGCATACCCGACCGGTTGGTCTTCTCTTTGACCCTTTAAGGTCGGCTACTGATCGTGTGCCACTCCTTGTTCTTATTTAGGATGTTGACTATCTCTTTTGCCTCTGCTGGCAGTTCATTCAGCACTGGCGTGCAAGATAGATTAACACAATTTTGGTACTTGGTATACAATCCCTGTGGATACGATACTCTTCTCATTCTATATTACTTGTTGCGATTTTGTACACTTGCGAAGAATCACTGTCAACTGTTTGGCGCCGTTGCCAGGGATTTGCGTTACCAATATCAATACCAATTACCTTATTATTAATTTAGACATCTATTTTTATTTTTATGTTTAATTAATATTAATTTTTTTAGAAGATTATTTTAGGTGCTTATGCAAAGAAGATTAGGTAGGACTAAACCCTTTGATCTTTGATTTAGAAATCGAAAAGACTTGTCGTAGGAACAACGCTGTTAGAAGAGCACGAGAACAACAAACAAACATGGGCGATGAAGTTAATCCTCAGGACAGACCTCAACCTAATGACCGCACCTTGCGAGATTACACAACACCTTCTCTCACTGGAACAACCTACGTAAAAGGGGCCATTACACGCATAGCCCTTAGCACAAGTACGTTGCAAGCAAGAAGCTACCTCCATAGAAGATAATCTGCTAGTACTTTATCACTAGACCTAGGGTGGAAGCTAATAATTTGTGTGGGCATTATTTTAGTGTCTAGATTAGGATCAAAGCCATATAGATTCCGAGTAAATTCCCCTGGGGCCGAAAAAATACCAGACGAAGCTTTACTTAGATAGGGCTTTGATTTGATTCTTGCTCTGCGTATCCTCCTACTTATTATTCTGAGGGTCATGGGTAAGCCATTAAGAGCTTGCACGATCATAATATCACATGGATTTAGGAAAAGCTATTGAGAACCCAAGGTGTGCATTTACCCGCGAATTTGAGTATTCCTAAGTGAAATACTTCTTATTTATAGAAGACCCTAGCTTGCATTTCTCTATCCTGCAAGTTTCAGCCGAGGTAGGAGATCCAAACGAACAAATCAGGGCAGTTAGCTCTCTCTAAAAAAAATTGAGAGAGAAAGAGCAGATGAATCCTATCCCCTATCAAAGAATTTGGTGAATTTCATTATATCCTTTCGAATTCTAAAATCGTCCCTTTTCGTCTGGTATTTCATAGGAATAAACGATACACAGATATAAATAGTAGAGAATGTATATTTTCTATTTTTTTAGCCTTCACACTCTGCCCATAGCAAGGAGCTCAGTGTGCTGATCTATGAAGTTGGGGCCAATCGAGAAAGAGTTTTGAAAAATTATAGCCTAGTCTATATCCACAGCTGACGTGACTTTTCACTCTATCGTAGGAGTGGAGAACTCATTTCATGGATCGCAGACGGTATCTCAGATCTCGTTTTTTGGAGGTATAAATTTTCTCATTTTTTTCATCCCCGAGTGGAAAAGAAAATGTTAATCCAATTCCTGTAATCTTGGTTGAGACAATAATGACTTTGACCCACTGCAGAAGAAAAAGAAAGGGGGGAGGAAAATACCGGTGTTTCTTATAATTCTTCAATCCAAAGATCAGACCGCTACAAGAGAGACTAAGCGCTTTGCTTTAAAAAATGTTGTTCGCTCCCGCATAGTTTTGAACTTGTTTCCGCAGGTCATATGACTCGTCCTTATTTATAAGGAGAAGTGTCCAGGTGAATCTAGAGCAATCATCAACAATAACAACTGCATATGATTTACCTCCAAGGCTAGAAGGAGTTATAGGTCCAAACAAATCAAGGTGCAGCAATTCTAAAGGTCTAGAAATAGAAACCATGCCCTTCGATTTGAAATTTAACTTTGGCAAACCACGAACTAAATCTTTCTTCGATAGTTTAAAAATAAGGTGCATGCTTGCATGTCCAAGTCTTCTTTTTCCTATAAACAGATTTTTGTTATCATGCATGTTCTATACTTCATAATGAGAGGGTTCAAAGATCACTCTTCTATTTTTATCACAAATTTGAGTTACACTTAATAAGTTATAATGCAATCCTTCCACTTAACAATTTATAATGCAATCCTTCCAATAAGCATACATTTTGTATTAAAGGATTAGAATCTACAACACCAATACCAACAATTTTACCTTTGGCTTTATCACCAAAGCTCACTGTACCTCCCTTTTTCCTTTCTAATCTGGTGAATTTCTTACTATCACTAGTCATATGCCTAAAGTAAGCACTATCCATATACCACATTTCTATTTTCAGTTCACTCCTTAGGCACACCTGAAAATATCATGCAGATTTAGGTGCCCAACATGTATTGGGTCCTAGACGGTTAGTGGCAACAGGTGTAGGTCCTTTTTCATTCATTTTGCTATGATTTTTCTTTTATCAAGACTAACAAATTTTTCAAAATGTTTCTGATGTTCTAAAGTCACAACATTAGAATGGCATTTTTCTTAACAGAAAACTGATTATGACTTGAAGTGCTATCATAGCTAGAACTTGTCTTTTCTTTTGTAAATGATTCTGAAATTTACTTTAGAATTCTGATCTTAGATTTTAAAAATTCATTTTCAGAATTCAGATTTTTGCATTTTTCTTCAAAGTGTTTCATATTTTCAAAAAATTTATCATTGCAATCTTTAAGATTTTTTATCTCCATAATAAGATCTTTGCATGTAACTTCTTGATGAAAGTATCTTTCAAATGATTACATTCAGTTTTCAACTTTCTGTAATCCTTCATTAGAACTTTATTCTTTTTAGCAAGCTTTTCAAATTCAGTGCAAAGGTTATTATAAATATCTAGAAGATCACTTTCAAATTCAAGTTTAGAGATACTTACATCACTTTCAATGCCTATTTAAATAAAGAAAATTCTAATCCATCCCAGATCTCTTAGGAAGAGGGCAGACGGCAAGACCATATTAATCGACGAGTCCGGGAATGTGAAATCTTTACATGGTGCTGTTCCTGCCTCTCTGCTGTCCAACTCGTTAACGCATTGACGTAAGTAGACCTATCGCATGATTTTATCAAAAATAATGTAATTCAATCAAGAACAAGAAAGAGACGTCCGTAATAAGAATCAGGTTATACATGATTGGTCCTGTGAAGGAAGATCAAGAAAGAGGATCAGACTTGAGCAAGTTTCAAGGCTATGGAGTTTTCTAATGCTTCCGCATAAATATCTTCCCATAAATAGATCGTCTAATGGTGTCGATAGCGTGTCACGTCATGGAGCTGATCATCAACTGCTTTCGATCTTGAATGCTCTTATGATCACTTTCCTGGGATGACAGTAAGTTCTCTCACCAAATGGGGATCCGGATGCAAGTGAGATGGGTTCGTTCCTGTTGTCGCAGCAACTCGGTCAATGAAGACAAAAGAAGGGGTATCAATTGAAAGTGAAGTGGTACTGTTGATTGGAAATCAGGTCTAATCAATTTCCTAAGAGAAGTGCGAAAGGATTGTAGGCTAGATTCGACGTATGGCTAAAGGAATAGCTAAGGGCGAGATTCAAACTGGATATGAAGGACTTTTTGCTAATCTTTGACAGATTCCCGATGAGTGTCGAATGAAATGGCTTGATTTTCAAAACCTATCCGCCCCGGGGCATTGGGTGGGTCTGCTTTAATCGCCCTCCTTCCTTCGAGACCCCCTTCGTTGCCCTTTCTAGGCTGCGTCGACTCGTTGAATTCCCGAGTTGCAAATTGGCCCCTGGATCAGTCTTATACTAGTTCACAATCAACCCCAACACTTAAAATAAAAGACAAAGATCGAAAGTCGAGAAGCTCATCGCTCATTGCTTCCAACCGCGTGCTTTCACCCCGGAAAGACTTTCGCTGACACACACAATAACAATATCTTCGGGGCCACCTCCCGACTCGCGATCCCCAATGGTGGGCTTTTCCCTCAACTTCGTAAGTTACAAGGAATGAAAATCCCAGCGGTTCCAAAACGAGTAGAATACATCCCATTTGCTATTTCCTGCCCCCATTTTCTTAAGAGTTTGTTAGTTTCCTCGTCCGTAGCCATGAAATGTTTTCAAGTTGCTCTTTCTCGTACTTATGTATTCAAATTTAACAGAAGATTCCCCTTTTCTTTAATTCTTTCTTTCAATCCCCAGGTGGAAAATAAACTACTTTCTAAGTTTTTTAGGGTAGGCTACTACTGGTTCTGCGGAGGCTAATACTGTAACTGGCCCAACCAGCAAAAGGAACTGGCCTAGAAAGAAAGATATGCCTTTCCTCTATTTCAATTTCATAGGCACGCACTTTAACTTTAAAAAGCTTTTAATTCCCACCTCGATTGGTTACAGGAAAGATAGCCCTGGAATTAGATGCCACTAGCAATGAACTCTTTCTATTTTTCAGTATAGCTTCGAGTAGAAAAGAAAGGTTCCATATGTGCTAAGTTGATACTAATATAAATTTTCACATTTACAACATTATTAAGAAGCTGGTCGGAATTAATATATTCTATCTTTTCTTCTATCTTCAAAGGCAAAATCGTTTCCTTTGATTGTGGTGATGTTAAACGATTTAATTTTTTTGATGTATAAACCTAACCTTGCTGGATCGGCTGAATTTCTCAAATCGTTGAATGAAGTGATCATGAATGCAAAATATGGTCATTGTTCCATGTGTATATATATTCTAGATTTTATATTTTTAGAAGAAATTATTAAACAAGCCCCAAGATTGCTACTTCCTTTTCGTCGAAGTGAGGCTGCTTCATAACCATTATTCTTTTCAAGAAGATAGGCAGGAATGCTTTGAAGGCAGTCCTTTCCTTTGTCTTTTATATCTCACTTGCTCTAGAGATCAGCGAGTTTTCCAGTTTTCTTATGTATATGTAAGAGAATAGGATAAAAAAGGCAATGTCTCACTGCTTCGATAAACGGTCGAAAAGGCAAAGCCTCTTTATGCGATCTCAAAGATCTTCCCACCCACTAATTCCTTTCCTCCATTTTCGGCAAAACAATAGCCATGAACAGACACTTGAAGCAGTAAAAATAACTTGCATGACCTACTCTTCTTTTCTTTGACCATCAACTTTATTCTCTTTAGCCTGAAATCATGAAACAAAAGGAATTAATGGAGAGCTAGTTTCGTTTCCAACAAGAACTCACCAATTCTGGAAACTCCCTCCAATCTGGTGAGTGTTAAACTCATCGCTACTATTTTTGTACTCATTTTTGTCAACCAATTTTGCCTTTTTTTTATAGGATTTAACAATTTCTAAGGGTTAGGTTTTAAAATTCAAACAAGTCAAATTTCTAAAATTAATTATGTTTTTTACAAATTGAAGTTAAAATAAGCTTTCTCAATGACTTTGGAACGTTTTGGCTGTGATTTCAGAAAATTTGGTGGAGGTTAACTTTTCCAACCATCGTAAATGGCGGTTTTGCTGCCGACCGACAATGGTTTAGGTGACTGAAAAATCCTAGATATTCAGGTTGATCAGTTTGATATGAAGATTATAATTATACAATTAGTTTTACGATTAGATAATGTTTCATGACCGAACGAATTATCGATGCAAATATAAAATCTATGAGAATTGTTATGGCACATCGATTTATTATGTTCACACTTTTCCGAGTCAGAGTTCAAGGCCTTAAGTTCCACTGGGCGGATAAGAGCTAAATCCTTCTTGCTATCACCTGATAAATTAAGTGGATAGAAGCCGCGCATAAACTCCTTAAAATGAATTCCAAACTTAGTGTTTATGAGGGCATTTCCTCTCTATTATAGCAGAAGCGGTTCCATTCCAATTGGTGTATTGCCGCGAATGAGGAGGAAAACCTGGTGGTGCATTCAAGGCATTGTTTGGATTCCCATAAGAAAGATTAGGATGATTCCTCAACCTGTTACCATAAGAGTTAGACTAATTCCACTCTTAATAGGAGATAGGTGATAATTCACGGTGTTCATTCATTTCCAACTCAGTCTTTTATTATGTGGTGAATTATCCACTCCACCTTCCGCCACGAAAGAACCTATACCTGTAGCTAGCACATAGCCAAATGGGAGAGAGTTGTAATTATAGTAATCTATACCCCTTAGGGTTTAATTCAATTAAGAACCTATTATAAATATAAATATTATTTATTATTATAAATATTATATAAATATTATAAAAATATTATAAAAAATAAATATAACAAATAATAGAAAATATTATAAAAATAAAAAAGTTTTTCCTGGTCAAGTCAATAAGGTCATGAAAAAATAATTCAATTTTTTTATCTCTTATTTTACGTGCAATGGATTTGCTTGGACTAATACATGATTTTCTTTTAGTCTTTCTGGGATTAGGTCTTATATTAGGAGGTCTAGGAGTGGTATTATTTACCAATCCAATTTAGAGCTTGCACGATCATAATATCACATGGATTTAGGAAAAGCTATTGAGAACCCAAGGTGTGCATTTACCCGCGAATTTGAGTATTCCTAAGTGAAATACTTCTTATTTATAGAAGACCCTAGCTTGCATTTCTCTATCCTGCAAGTTTCAGCCGAGGTAGGAGATCCAAACGAACAAATCAGGGCAGTTAGCTCTCTCTAAAAAAAATTGAGAGAGAAAGAGCAGATGAATCCTATCCCCTATCAAAGAATTTGGTGAATTTCATTATATCCTTTCGAATTCTAAAATCGTCCCTTTTCGTCTGGTATTTCATAGGAATAAACGATACACAGATATAAATAGTAGAGAATGTATATTTTCTATTTTTTTAGCCTTCACACTCTGCCCATAGCAAGGAGCTCAGTGTGCTGATCTATGAAGTTGGGGCCAATCGAGAAAGAGTTTTGAAAAATTATAGCCTAGTCTATATCCACAGCTGACGTGACTTTTCACTCTATCGTAGGAGTGGAGAACTCATTTCATGGATCGCAGACGGTATCTCAGATCTCGTTTTTTGGAGGTATAAATTTTCTCATTTTTTTCATCCCCGAGTGGAAAAGAAAATGTTAATCCAATTCCTGTAATCTTGGTTGAGACAATAATGACTTTGACCCACTGCAGAAGAAAAAGAAAGGGGGGAGGAAAATACCGGTGTTTCTTATAATTCTTCAATCCAAAGATCAGACCGCTACAAGAGAGACTAAGCGCTTTGCTTTAAAAAATGTTGTTCGCTCCCGCATAGTTTTGAACTTGTTTCCGCAGGTCATATGACTCGTCCTTATTTATAAGGAGAAGTGTCCAGGTGAATCTAGAGCAATCATCAACAATAACAACTGCATATGATTTACCTCCAAGGCTAGAAGGAGTTATAGGTCCAAACAAATCAAGGTGCAGCAATTCTAAAGGTCTAGAAATAGAAACCATGCCCTTCGATTTGAAATTTAACTTTGGCAAACCACGAACTAAATCTTTCTTCGATAGTTTAAAAATAAGGTGCATGCTTGCATGTCCAAGTCTTCTTTTTCCTATAAACAGATTTTTGTTATCATGCATGTTCTATACTTCATAATGAGAGGGTTCAAAGATCACTCTTCTATTTTTATCACAAATTTGAGTTACACTTAATAAGTTATAATGCAATCCTTCCACTTAACAATTTATAATGCAATCCTTCCAATAAGCATACATTTTGTATTAAAGGATTAGAATCTACAACACCAATACCAACAATTTTACCTTTGGCTTTATCACCAAAGCTCACTGTACCTCCCTTTTTCCTTTCTAATCTGGTGAATTTCTTACTATCACTAGTCATATGCCTAAAGTAAGCACTATCCATATACCACATTTCTATTTTCAGTTCACTCCTTAGGCACACCTGAAAATATCATGCAGATTTAGGTGCCCAACATGTATTGGGTCCTAGACGGTTAGTGGCAACAGGTGTAGGTCCTTTTTCATTCATTTTGCTATGATTTTTCTTTTATCAAGACTAACAAATTTTTCAAAATGTTTCTGATGTTCTAAAGTCACAACATTAGAATGGCATTTTTCTTAACAGAAAACTGATTATGACTTGAAGTGCTATCATAGCTAGAACTTGTCTTTTCTTTTGTAAATGATTCTGAAATTTACTTTAGAATTCTGATCTTAGATTTTAAAAATTCATTTTCAGAATTCAGATTTTTGCATTTTTCTTCAAAGTGTTTCATATTTTCAAAAAATTTATCATTGCAATCTTTAAGATTTTTTATCTCCATAATAAGATCTTTGCATGTAACTTCTTGATGAAAGTATCTTTCAAATGATTACATTCAGTTTTCAACTTTCTGTAATCCTTCATTAGAACTTTATTCTTTTTAGCAAGCTTTTCAAATTCAGTGCAAAGGTTATTATAAATATCTAGAAGATCACTTTCAAATTCAAGTTTAGAGATACTTACATCACTTTAACATATGTAAATACAGATAAGAAAAATAATTCAAAAAAATAATTATTATTATTTCTATATCTATTAATTAATTAAAAAATAATTCAGCATTGAGAGGCAAATGATGAAAAAAAAAACATGGTCTCCGAAGCCTAATTATCATTTTTTTTTTTTTTTTTTGAGAATAGCCTAATTGTCAAATTTTTGTTTTGTTTGTTTGACTTCATTTGTTTTAGCTTGCCAAGAAAATTGCAAGCTAAAATAGGCCCTACTGTGTGAATTTGTCATTTTCAAACTCAGGCTTGGCTCTGATTAGGTTTATTGACGTTATATTTGGAGGGTTGACTTTGACTAACAAGTCTTTTGATGCTACTCCAAGTGGTTGAAGTACCAATTTGTTTTGAAACCATCAACTTAACACATGTACAGAAATTATCATGAAGATGTATTTCTTATTTTCTTCACCTGAAATTTATCTGCTGTTTCTTTTTTTATTTATTATATTTCTAGATAAATTTATGAATAATAGATACAATTTGTTATGCATTTTGTTCATGAAGTTGCTAGTTTTGGTCTTGATTGTTGTTGGATCGATTTCATATAATTAAATAATTTTAGGCAAAAAAAATAAGAGTAATTAATTAATTTACCTTTTAATTAATACTCAATTCTTCTAAAAAGCCAAAAATTGTCAAATTTAATCGAACAGGTGTGTAACAACCCACTGTGAGATTTCCAGGAGAAGTGACAGGTCGCATAAATTTTATCATAAATGTACAACTCCCCCTGCAGGACTCTATGTCCAAGTCTACGGAGGTTGTCTATGTCAAAGTATTATGCGTACACATAAAATCTCTAATGGGATTGACTTGCACTTAAACAAGTCTTTTGATTCAATAGTCGTGCAAAAGTGAAGTGTTTTTTGGGATCAAAGACTGAGAGTGAAAGAAGAGCTCCTGTATTGGGATTGACCTGGACTTCTTTAAATAGAATTATCATACTTCATTAGCATCAATTTGCTTGGAACCAAAGCAATACAATTCATCATGAACAGGTAATTTTATGTTCTTTTTCTGTTCTTTATAAATTTATGTGGGTTCTAATTTAGAGTGCATTACTATGGAGTAAACGGAAATCGTTGAAAGCCTGCGCAAGAGCACCTCAGTTCGTAGTTGAGGTGGGCGGTTCCTTCCAAGGTAAGCCGGAAGCAACACGCGTACATGGGCTTCTAGGCTTCTATAGCTGCTGGAACGCGTTGGACCTTCAAATGGAAGATTGCAAGGGCAAGCCCGGTTTAGTACTACCTGGCTTTGGCCGTTGACTCTCAACCGGGACAATTCACAACTTTCTTGCTCAATCTTCGGCATAGGTTGCTTCCAGGCATATAGAAGGTTAGGACTGTTTTTCAAGCGCAAGGCCATGGGGACGATGTCTGGGAATCCCTCCAGTTGTTCCTCATCCGTATTCTTCCTCTCGTTGATCCATCGGCCTCACAGCATCTTTTTAACTTAACTTTACTTTCATCCCCGCTTCATGGCAGCTTGCATCTACCCGTCTAAGGAGCTGGCCGGCCGCGGTCAGTAGCTGGGAATCTCTTTCTCCTTATATATTATATAGAAAGCAGTGGCTAGCCTTAGCCTGAGAGCCTAGAGGATAGCAGAAGGATCTAGCCTAGCTTTGACTGCCACTCTCATGTCCACCACGCAGAGGACACCTTCCAACAGTAACACCAGCACAGGACCCCGGCGACTGTAACCTGACAACCGCTGCTACGGGACTCTTTCTAGCTCTTCAAGGGCAGAGAACAGACAACACCTTCCATGACCCATTTAGCTAGATGGCTAGATCCCTCCCCTCTGCGTCCTAAACCAACCCCAGGGAAAGACGAGGAGAGACGGAGAAGGAGGAAGCGGTCCGATGTATGCGCCATGGAGACCAAAGACCCTCTGTTTGCTGATCTTCGCGCAGGGTATCGCGGTGAAGTGGTCGAAGGCAACATAGGAAGTACGGATCTCTTAACCGGTGGATCTCTTGTGATGAGGAGGTGGGTGGTGAAGCTGGATAGCAAAGGGACTTGTCTGATTCTGACACTGTAAGCTCATATTGAAGACGGGTCCGGTGTCGAGGAAGTGCGTCCAAAAGTGAGTGAGTAGGTGTGTCTTATTGGTGGACCGGGGAGCCTCACACTCGGCCATGATGCCAAGTCAGTGCCACTGCAACTCTCGAGCAACTTAAGTCATACCTTGTTCTTGATTTTTCTTTTCTAAGTAAGAGGAAAAGATCGATGAATCAATCTAGTAAGCGCGAGGATCGGTGACAGGATTTAGAACAGGAAATGGATAGTCGCCTTGTCCTCCTCCTTACCCGGCCCGTTATTCCTGAAATGAAAAGAAGATAAGGTTTGAGCTGAGGGAACTCGACCAACGTACGAGGTATTGATAGTGTCTCTACTAACAAGGAGATGGGGATTAAAGGCCTTTATAACAAGCACCTTTCGGCCGATGGTTTATCGATCAACTATCCTTAATCTTTTTTACATTTACAGAAACGAATAGACATAACTTACTTATTGTTATTTATAAGCCGTTTGATTTCCACTGTTGGCAATCATACCTACCCCGGCCCCGTTGGGAATAATGGGAACGTCGGAAAAGAGGGGATTAGGAATTCTCGTTTGGGCTTTAGCCTCTTTTATTTTCTCCATGACCAACGAACGAGAATTTGACAAAACGATCATGGAAACCTGAACTTTGAATCTCGCAGGCTGTCTTGAATTGACGAAAACAGGCAAATCAGATCTCTTAACGATATCGGTTAGGATCTCAGCATTGCATTTCGTCGATAAGATTGAGGACCGAGCATGACCGATTGACACATGAGAACTTTCATCCTTAGGGATCCAGCTGCACTCGAGAGATTGGCATGCCTCTGCTCGAGTCTCCGGGGTCTGGTTATTAGAGTCCTGTCTTCAGATTCTTGTTCCCTTCTGAGAAAGCGTCAATGACTTCTCGGTCCTTAGCGGGCCACTGGGTCTTAAAGGACACGGGAGGCTCACTTTTTCTGCTTCATTGCTTCTGATGATCTAGCAAAGCACGGCATCCACCTCTATAGCATTCTGGTCACTCATTTCGGCAATTGAGATTCATCCAAGCTCTACCCGTAACCGGCTGCTACATCCCTCCATATTAACTTTGACTCTTTTCGTCAGGGGCGTATTATCGGGACAAAGCACTGCTCTTCTATTTCTCTGTCATGGAAGGGAGCAAGGTGCTGACGATGAGATTTAGGGACAGCTTGCTCCCGTTGTTAAAGAAGTGAGGCACAGCGAAGAAGAAGCATTTTTAGCATTCACCTGGTCGTCCTTCTCTTATGGAATGCTCAGCCTAGTGAAGGAACTCAAAGTCGATTCGCAATGACTGGATCCGCGGGAACAAGGCTATTTCCACATGCCCGAAAGGAAGGTGCTGAAAAAGGTGGTCAATTGGATGGCTAATTCTTTGTAATTATTCCGAAGACCCAGGGTATTTAAGGAATTCACTAAGTATAATAGCTATATCCTTTTGATTCAATTAGCAAGGGGATGCCCCAGAAAAGAAACTGATTTGACAGATTCCAAAACCACGTAGAGCTCTTAGGGTTAACCTAAACCTGAACTGTCGCGGCTCGCAGGGAAAGCATCATCTCGGATTCATGCATCCGGACAGGAACTGTTCCTGTTGTAGGAATGGAGAAAGGCTGTAAAAAAAGAACTTATCAGAAGGGCTAGCGCCACATGACCTCCTTCCTCTGAGAAAACTTCCTTTATTCATACTTATTGGCTTAGTTTTTGGCTCTGCATAAAAGGCTATCGCTTGATCGAGGCAATAGATAGTCCTTCTATTCCCACCTCTCCAAACACAATTGATCGAACTCTAGTAAAGATTATTGAACTGAGTGCCATTTGCATGAGTAACCTGAGAACAAGGAGAGGGTATAGAAAACGGATGGACAGTAATGAAGAGGAAGTCACTTGCTAGTTTAGTAACGACTTGTTCACCGATCATTGCGTTTCATATTAGAATTCCATGTCTAGGCTGTTATCGAAAAAAACATTTCTTTTTCGCCTAAGCGTATATAATAAAATAGAGTTGGAAAGAGTCCACCCGAAACCAAGGGGGAGGTTACTAACTAAACAGCTGAGTCCTCTCCGAACCGCAAGAGATAGTTAGCCCATCATACCGGCTCACCAACTTCACTTGCCTCTATGGGGGCTCGCTTTCCGGGGCAAGTTTCGGCATCAATTACAATACACAGCTCTCGAAGGAGGGGTTGTGTTAGAACGTTTTTCAATATGTTTTTTTCCGTATTTGTTCTATTTGGAGACAATGCGAGACGAAAAAAGAACCCATCCTTTTCGACCGGGAAATGCAGAGTCTGTTTTGTCACACTTTCTCCATTCCCCTCTATCAAAATGTCAAAAAGGAACGTAGTCTTCTTATTCCCGTGTTCGATCTCTTCCATCTCTGCCTCGCTCCTTGTCACTCTATGTTGAAAACTGTAGAGAATGAGAGGGCCAAGGATCTTCCTCTCAACAGTGCTTCTCGATGCTCCCACTCTCCCCCCTGAATAAAGTAAGGGCCTTCCTTAGCCTGGGCGAAGATGGGGATAAGGGTCCGAAGAGAAAGCCCCCTTAGCTTGCCAGGCACTGGACAGGGGTTAGCTCTGTAAATGTGTAGAAGCCAAGTGTAGTGTGTATAGTAGTAGGCACTTCTAGGCCCCTTCCGGCTCTGGATTCACTCCAGTGCTTTTGGGTACTACGACCCTCTGCCCATCCATCTCGCAGCAAGAGCCGTCTTCACAGTAGTTTATATAGGAGCTATAGCCGTTTAATTCCTATTCGTTGTTATGATGTTCCATATTCAAATAGCGGAGATTCACGAAGAAGTTTTGCGCTATTTACCAGTGAGTGGTATTATTGGACTGATCCTTTGGTGGGAAATGTTCTTCATTTTAGATAATGAAACCATTTCATTACTACCAATCCAAAGAAATATGACCTCTCTGAGATATACAATTTATGCCGGAAAGGTACGAAGTTGGACTAATTTGGAAACAGTGGGCAATTTACTTTATACCTACTATTTCGTCTGGTTTTTGGTTCCTAGTCTTATTTTATTAGTAGCCATGATTGGGGCTATAGTACTAACTATGCATAGGACTACTAAGGTGAAAAGACAGGATATATTTCGATGAAATGCTATTGATTTTAGGATGACTATAATGAGGAAGACGACAGACCCACTCACGATCTACTAAAAGGGAAGTCGCCCGATAGGGAAAGAAATTGGTTCGAATCCAATTCGTGATCTTGAGCTGGTTAAGGAATGAATATATCTATATAGGTATACATAGAGATTGAAGTAAGGCTTGAACGAGTTCCAAACCAGTAGGACAGGAGTCAAAGGCAAGTTTGTTAGTCTCCAGACCCTTAGTTTCAAGCAAGAAAGAGAACTAGTGAGAGGGATTACTTGCTAACTTTTTTTCCCGAAATGGACGGAATAGGTTTTGCAAGAATAATCCATTTTCAGTACACAGGGATTTTGACTGAAAGCATTCTTCGCAAGATAAGAGCAAGTAAGTAAGCAGTACAAGTCCAAGTCTTTTTGCATAGCAGGTCTCTTGGGCAAGTGCTATCGAATGCCTTGTTACTGTTTCGAATAAGCTCTGAACTGACTCATCTTTAGCAAAAGCAAAAGCAAAGGAGGAATGATCTACGAATGCCGGGCATGATGAGCGGAGTGCGCTGTTTTCAGAATAAAGGCACAGTGAATCACGAGATAGGAACGAAGCTCTTTGATATTCCCGGACTGACTTATGAGATCTCGATTTTCTTGGATTGAAGTCTAGGTGGAATGAGATCATTAGGAATGGCTCAATTATCAGGAATATCAAAGATACCAATTAGTAGGGTGGTCTAATTGAAATACTCGGTTTTCCTGGTCTAATGCATAAATAAAGATACCAATTAGTAGTGATTGAATTCCTTCTATGGTTCCACATGAGAACCCAGTACGAATATAACCTACATGTCCAATTGAAATATGAGCTAGAGGTCTTTTTACTTTCATTTGGGCCATGGTGGCAAGCAGTTGTTCATGTATCATGGCAAGAAAAGATCGAACGTACTCATGCCCAGACACATGGGACTTTCCAGCGGGGTGGCGAATGGGTTATAGATTTGATGAGTAAGCATCTTATTCTTTGACTTTGAAGTGAAGGCGTCCTAGAAAATGTTAACTAGAAACTGTTAAAGTTAAAACTGAAACTAGAGTGGCTTAAAGGTAGCTTAAAGCTTAAAGGGAGTTGCCTCTTACTCGTTTTGATCGGTTAGCTCATCTGGATCGCCATCGAAGCACTGATAAGAACTAGAGATTGTTAGTGACTTATCCACCACATTAGAGTGAGTCTTACTACTGAGAGTCTGCCCTTTAGCCCATTATGAGCCCCTCCTCGGGTGGATTCCTCATTTTGCTCCTCAGCCCACGGGGTATTAGCAGCCATTTCCAGCTATTGTTTCCCTCCCAAGGGCAGGTTCTTATGTGTTCCTTGCGTTGGTCGGTGAGAAGAAAGATAGAAAAGAATGAAGGCTATCAACTCCGAAGGAAAAAGTGGCCAAGTGTCTTGGAGTTAAGGTCCCCAACCGGCGGCCTCCGCGAGTAGAGCGAATGAACATAAATCCAACCTAATATCATGAATATCCTTCTCCCGTTATCTCCTCATCTTTCTATTTATAAGCCACAGCTTACTTCGCACCGAGATCTATGGGCCTTACCACGTCCCTTGACTTTAGGACTTAAGCAATCCCTCCGCTCGTTAAACTCACACCTTGATTACACCCTTCTCGGCTTTGAGGCTTCCAGTCTTCTCAGAAGTTCGCTCTTCTATCTTTGCAGAATTCACCTGGATCTCTTACTCACCTTCGCGTCTAGGGCATGATGTCCCCTTCGCTCAATCAAACAAATAAAGAAGGAGACGAGACCCTTTTGGTAAAGAAGCTCAAGGAGTGAGCAGCTTTGGGACAAGAGAAGTTCATATCTTGCTTGTAATAAAGCAGCAAGGAAGGAGGCCCTTAAGAGGGGAGTTGTCCCCGCATGAAGGTCCTAGCTACGCCATGCGTTCAATACAAAATCTGGAAAGCTGCAAGGATGACAAAAAGAAGGCGCTTTCCAGTGTTGCACTGAAAAAAGAAGGAAGGACCTAAGAGAAAACACTCTTCTCTTAGGTTTCTTCCTCCCGCGCCCGCCACCGCCCGGCCTGCGTTAGAGGGGAAAATTAGCAAAGCGAGAAAAGACAGAGGGAGGGAGAGCAGCATCTTATTCTTTTCACGAGAACTTCCAAATCAGAAAAGCATTCGGAACGGGCTCCGCGTTCATTTCGTTGGCAGAAATGTCCCCGAGAGGGCCACTAGACTAGTAAGTAAGACTCTATCTTATCTTCTATTACTATACTATATTAATCGTCATGGTGTGATGACGATGACTCTACCGTGCGGCGTTTTCGTTTAGGAAGAAGAGGTTATATGATACTTCTTCCGTTTGAACTAGAATAAGACTATGGAAAGGAGCGATTTAGTTACTTTATTTCAACCGGTGGTATTAATTTTAATTAGGTGAGAGGATACACACAGAACTGTTTAATTGTGGAACAAGCTACGCACCTTTGAGTTCTCGGGGTGAGGTGCGAAGCTAGTTTCTTAGTAAGTAGCTAAAAAGAGGGCAATCAAGCAATCGTAGGTCAACTTAAAAGTTAATTATATCCCATATCCAAATTAAATTTAGAATTTTAATAAAAGATTATTTTATATAAGCTCCAAATTCATAAAAATAAGATAAATACTATTATATATAAACAAGCACCTCACCCCATACGACTAGTTGGGGGGGCTGTTCTTTGAATCAAACAAAGTAAAGTAGTAGGGGCTTTCATAGCTACTTTCCAATTCTAAAGGAACCGAAGAAACAACCTTTAAGTCAATAGGAAGCGCCCTACTTCCCTCCTTTGCGACCTCATTCAACTTTCCGCAACCAATTTTCTTTCTATTCAGTCCCACCGGGCGGAGCGCACCTTTGGGTACTCGCTTCAGTAGGAGCCGAGCTCTTTTGATAGTGACTTCATTTCGGGGCGAACGAATACTTCAAATGACGGAAGAGCCGGAAACTCGAAGGGTCGCCTTTGGAAGCGTTCGCCGGTAACCATAAGCGTCACGACATAATCAAAAGGAAGGAGTTTAGCTTGAACTGAATCCAATCCATAAACCCGGAAACGAAACAAGTTCGTTCGCCTTTCGTCAAGTAGGTAAAGTAGGCATATGAACCACTTTTGCTTTGCCTTAGAATTCTATTGGAACAAAGCAAAGAAAGAGGCGGAAATGGAGAAAGGAAAAGGGCAAGGGCCGGGTCTTGCTTAGCGCGTAAGGCTGCTTGGTTTGGGGGCAGGGTACGGGTACTAAAGGTCCCTCGAACTTCCAAGGCGGTCTTATCTTTGGGCAGCTGTCACCGTTTTGGATTCGCCCAATACAGCCCCCTATAGTTTTCGTTACCGAGATATCTTTTTTTTTTTCATTGTTCCCAGAGGATTTTTTTTTGGTAATCCGCTCCCATGCTGCAAGAACAGTCAAATCTGAACTAAACCTTGTCGCTTCTTCTTTTCCTTTTGCTCCGCAGGAAGCACACCCCCAGCGAGCGTGGCCTTGCGTGGATTCTACTGTGTTTTTGCACTTTGACTGGGTGGACAGTTGACCGGAAGGAATAACTTAGATTCGCCCCGGCCCAGCAGGCGGCGGTGGTGCTTTATCTTGCTGTGACAACACTACGACGAGTGGCGCTCTAGGACGGGCAGCTGTGTGACACACTTACAGAGAAAGCCGGCGCTTCGTTAAACATGCTATGGTTCTGCCCTTACGAGTAGTGATGAGTTTCACGCGCTCTACGCCCGGCCCGCGCGCGTTAGGAAGATTGGCCTGCAATTCTGAAGCGGTAAACCACCCACCCTACCCTAACCACCTATAGGCGGGCCGTCCGTCCCCTACACGCCGCCCGAAAAGGGAACTTGCAAAGTGATCTTGAATGGAAATCCTACAGCGATAAGATAGAATCCCCATAAAAATACCACTAGATGGAGCACGCACAGTGATTTTCGTATCCGTCAAAATCTGGCTATTGATCGAAAGTGGGTAGCTCCAGTAGACCAGTAGATCAATGGAACAAATAGGGTGGGTAGGCCCAAACCAACCACACTCTACACGTATAGAGCGAACCCGCCCTCGTTACCGTACGTGCGACTCTCACCGCATAAGCTCGCACAAAGACCTCCTAAATCCATCCCACCTTTTTTTTTCTTCCACCTCTCCTCTCCAATCCTCGAGTCAAACTTGCGTTTCCCCAGGCGGCTATTAATAAAATGGGGGTCTTTTTTTCCTTCGGCCTATCAGTATTGTATCGGGCTTGGCTTCGTCCAGAACCAAAGGAGGCATTCTGGCGGGCGCGTGCGTGTAGAAGCCGACCACTACAATAAGCTAAAACTAAAAGACTACGACCTAACAAGCCAAGACGGAAGCGACTCCGCCTTCTATTCTCGTTGGGACCGATTGGGATATAGATTGGGAATCTATAGATCGTAGTATTCGCCAACCTCTCTAACTAACATACGATACGAAATTTCACTTCACGGCACGCAAAAAAAAAAAGAAAAGAGCTTCCGCTGTGGGCCTTCCTACGCTGACGGAAATGCCTCCCTTTTCTCTTCTTCTGAAGTCTAACAACAAAAAAGTAGGGAGAGGCCAAGGATTCGAACCTACGTAAGAAAAATCTTCAACCAGATTTACAGTCCTGTCTTTTGAACCGCCTCGGCACTCTCCCCTTCACCGGGCCGAGGCCCCTCTCTGGGGTTCTAAGAAGGAGGGCGCGCGCTTTGAATCAATCAAAAAAAAAAAGCTTAATTGATTTGATTGAAGGGGAAATAATACTATTTATTAAGCTTAGCTAGCGTTCCGGGGAGAATCTTAGTCATTTAAGTCAGTTCATAACAATCTCTGTAAGCAAGGGCAAAGCTTCTACGAACCAGCTTCCCCTCATGTTTTATGTAGTCGTCGGCCCTCCCCAGCCCCCCCTTCGGGTCGCTTCCTGGCGAGCTGCGAGTTTCATGAGCAAAGTGAATGAAAACGAGCCAATGCTTCCTAAAGGAGTGACCGTTCCTGTTGTTTTCTTCCTTCCCCTATCCTTTCAAAGCCCATAGGTTTGGCGCTAGCAGCCTTTACTAATATAATTAAAGTAAGGGCTTCTCTGCTGAGCGAAAGCTGCGGAGGGGCCTACCCTTTCCCTTTCGAGCCCTACTTAAATAGCTACGCTTACCCCAGCCTAGTCTACTAAAATAGGGCTACAGCAAGCAAGCTTTCCCCTTTTTTTGTTGTGGGTCGCGCCTCGCCGTAGGCACTGAATGAATGAAATGAGTGGAGATTCCTTTCCCTTCCCCTTGAAAATTTCCAAGAACTTCGTTGGTACTAGTGGCGAAGAAAAATTAGACCATCCCACGCCCAAAAACAACTCGGACCTAAAGAGAAGAGAGTTCAGTCACAAAGAAGCTGGCAGAGCTTTAGCCCATTGGACCTACAATGCCATCTATCCTACTAAACAGTAAGCCCTTTTCTTGTTCGTTCTTCGGAATAAACGCTGTTGGAGACAAAATTCCTTCCGGCTAAATGAAGATACTACTCCAGTCCTTACCCATTCATTCCCAGTGGGATCCTTCTTCTCCCTAAGAATTGAAACGACCAAGTTCAACCTATACCGAGAGTGAGGAATAAAAACCACAACCAAACTTCCCACTTTTTGAATGTCCCACGATTCTGCAGTTTAGAAACTAAAGATAAAAACAAGGGGTCCGCTAAAGGTCAGAAAAGTCGATAATATAAATTCTCCAAGTGGATTTTGAACCTACGACAGTCACAGTTAACACAGCCGACCGCTCTACACTGAGCTACTGAGAGAAGAACTGCCTCCAGGGAAGCCGAACCTCGTTCTTTGGTTTGGACCAACCATATGACCGAACATAACCATGGGTTCGTCAACCTTTTCACATACACCCGGGAAAAAAGGTTACGATAGCAATCCCCTACCCGGCCGGAGAAGCCTCCCAGGAATAAAGGGGGCGGCGTCAACATCCACTCTCGAGATTTCATATTGAATCATAGATCTCCGCGTACCTGCCAGTTTCGCTAAGTAGAACTCACTCTAACCGAGGGGCAAACGCTGGAAACTATTCCTGCCAAACAAGGGACCTAACCCTCTCATCCTAGGAGTTAGCAAGGTAATGATAGAGTCCACTCTTTACTGTTTGTCTCTCTGCTCTGAGTTTCTACTACTGAAGTAGCACTTCTGCTATTCAAGTCATAGAAATCGATTCCGATCAAGCTGAAAAGCCCCTATATTATTAGTAAAGCTAGCGCCCTGAGAAAACTAAAAGCGCTAACGCCCTATCTATAGTTAATAGTAAGGGGCCCTTTCTTGCTCTTGGCGCTATTAGAAAGATTGCAAGCTAGCGCGCCCCTTCTTTCTGCAAGTCAACTTTCTCGCTTCTTAGTCAAAGCTTTGGAAGCCCCTAACCTTAAATTTATGGGATTTGAAGAAGCGCGCAAGGTATTTTGGAACCGCTATACAAGGTGTAAAGAAACAACAACCTATATCAAAGTGCTGGTCTCGATCTCGCTTGGTGGTCCCCTCGCCCTCTCGAGTGATTGGTTGACTCAACATTGATTTGTGCTATGAGTTGGAGGGCCCTCCCCTATCCATCGAGTCAAAGTAATTCGCTATCGGAAATTTTCGCCGCGTATCTCATGGCCTGCTTCTTCTTTCTCGAATCGGTTCCTAGTGGTCCAAGTCAATCAAGATTCCGCCATCAAGAGAGGGAAGAGCCTTTACTTTAGGTTTAGGCCGGTCTCGTCATTCACGAAATTCCGCCCGTCCTTCGATCAAATTCATCGCGAGTACCGACAAATCAGTCAGCACATAGCGAACGAAAAAAGCGTTCATCCTGGGACATTCCGTGCCTCAATCAAAATGTCATAATTAAATTGTACCTATTCATTCGGGAATCAGTCCTCCACGGCGTTTTCACGCCTCTATGAGAGGTGCGTCACCATGTTTTGAATAGAAATCGGCAAAGACTTTCTTGTACACGTCCTCGAGGGCAGATCATGGCAATCATCACCGACTATATCCCCGAGGGCATGGTTGGCTTTGTTTCTTGGTTGTTTGTTTAATAGATGTCGAGTGTGCCGCTTTTCCCGTCCCGAGAATCTCCATCTGCTCTAAGTGGGCGAGCCTAGAATCCTTATGTCAAGTTGGTTTTGGTTCAAAAAGACTTTCTTCTTTACCCCTTTTGCAATCTTCATCTTTTGAAAGCCCAGACCCTGGGATCTTCATTAGTCCCTAATTTCAGGTGCAAAGCCTCCTTCAATAAAAGACTCTTTCTCTCTTTTTCCCCCATTTTTCTCATTTTTGTTGATTGAAAGAGATAAGCGCTATCCCATGTGAGTAAAGGGAGGATTTTCTAACAGATTCGGGCCGTTTGGGTGGCCCCTTCGAGAGTTGGCGCGGTCCTTGCCGCTGCATGAGTGGTAGCTCATGCTCTTTACTTCTCCCGACACGAGTCCTAGTCGCCGTTGCGGCTGCGGTCCGTTTTCCGGCTTTCGCTTTGCGCGATTTGCACTTCTGATTGGTTTCATCCATCTCCGACCCTAATGAATTCGAGTATGAGGGGTCAGCCAGTCAATCAGTTCGTGGTTTTCGGTTCGCTCCGTTCGCCTGTTCCCCCTCATAGTCCCATTAGTGGGTAGGGTGGTAAAACTTAGGAGGGCGCCGCCTCCCTCTTCAAGACGTGGCCCTCGACAACCTCTGGCGGTTTGTTCGTCCCTCCGCTTTTGGGGCGGGAGTGCTTTTGGTCGCTTTGGGTTTATCCCCTTTTCCTCAACCAATTTCGGATTGTGTCAGCCGCGGTCTAACATTTTTGTTATGAGCTGGCTTGAACAAGATGGATGCAAGGTAAGATAGATTTTGAGTTTAACTGGCATAGGACCTTCCGATCGACGCATAGGGGCCGTATTCTAAAGATTTGAAAGCGTAACGTAAAAGCTCCTCTCATGTTGCAATTTCTCTTGGTTTGGAAAGTTCCCAGTATGTTTGTCTGTGGGATTTGCTAACAAAGGAAAGCTCCCTATGCCATTTGAATTAATTCAAGTTCCAGTGGCGCACTCGCCACTCCGAGGCCAAGGACGGGTTTCCGAACCGTTCATTCCAGGATTTCGCAGTCCAATACATTATCCATTATGGTTACCTAGCCAAACCCGCCAACCGCATATGTAAGAAAAAGAGGGGGAAGAACAATCGTTTACTTTGGATGAGGTGGCGGCGGAAGCCGCTTTAAATTCGGGCGGAACCACGGTTTCGAGAACCTTCTCTCATAGATTCCCTTCACCAAGTCATCGCCAGCAATCAGCTCTTGTCTTTTGGTGTCAAAGGGCGAGTTCCTTTCTTGTCTTAACCCAAAACTTTCTTTAATTCTCATTGGAGCAAAAAACTCTCTCGCGGCAAAGGTTTTTAGACTAAGGCCAGCTGCTTTTCTTTATCTCGCTTGCCCTTAGTCCGTCTAAGCGCCTTTCGGTTTGGGGTCCCGCCCGGGGGCCCGCTTGGGTTTTCTATTTTATAGTCCTCGAAGGCAGTCAACGTGGTCAGCCATTCTTCTCCCATTAGACTTGTAAATCCTTTGCTCCTTTTTCTTTCTCTCTTCCAGTTCTCTTCCTCTACTTTATTTTTTTTTGACAAGGGGCGGAGAAATCCACTCTATCAATAAAAAGAAAAAAAGGTAAGGCAATTCAGTTTCAAATGGTTTTGAGCTTGGAAGCAACCTGCTATCGTATCGATAGGCGAGAACAGACTGCTATTGGCTGCTTCGCTATCGATTTTAATTAAATGGCCGGCTTTTGGAGACAAATCAGAGGAAGACCCTCATCTCTATCCGGGTACGATCATAGGCTTCATTCATATCGTTTTTGAACTTGCGGGGATAACCATTAGCATGAAAGGTCAATCACCACACAACCTCTATCATACCATACGACATTACATGACGCGAGAGCGCAGGTCCAACAACCACCTAAAGCGCCCTTCGTTCCGGCTTGCAGCCAAATAACAACCACAACCTAATATGCACGAGGAATTCCAACAACAGAAACTACTGGTAGTCCCGAGGGGACGGCACCTCCTAATAATAAGGTAGCGTACTGAAACAAGCGAGTCATCGGTCCAAAAGGGACCGCCTTTGAAAAAAAAAGGACTGTAAACTCGCATAGGCTTCGGAACAAAGGTGATTCTTGTTCTTGCTTCAGACGAATCTGGCTAAGTTATATATCAATTAATATAATATACTTTTTCCTTCTATTAGAAAGGCGAACCTATAGGCCTGTTTTAGCGCGTTTCAAAGTAACCTACTTTTGAAACGCTACTAGGACCGGGTGAAGAATGAAAAAACGTCCGCTAACGCCCCACAGGATAAGATCTTGTTTTAGATGCAGCAACCAATGTCTTCTATCTATGAAGACAGATTTCTCCCCGGTTCAGACCTGAATGCCATACCTTGCTGAAGGCGATTCACGAGAGATCGGCGCAATAGTTCGCATTTGGACCGAGATGTGAATGCCCGTGATCTGCTCGTATAGTGATAGGAATTTTTTCATTATTAAAACATCCAATCCCATGCTAATAAAGAAAGAACGAGCGATTGCTAGTCAGCTTTTCATTTTTTTTTTTTCATATAATTGGTAGGGGCTGAGGCTTCTGAAGGCTTTCGCAACTTGCCTCAATTAAGGGAATAGGGCAGGATGGATCAATCACGCGGTTCTGCAGCGTCCTCTCAGCTTGCTGTCCGCTCCCCTCCACGTTTCTTGCTGGACGGGAAGATGCGAAATCGCGAAAGGCCTACCACCACGCGAAAGTTCAAACCTCGCCGGAGAGGAGAGAAAGCGAATTGAAAACCGGCCCTCCAAATCCCTTGGCAATCGAAAGGTGAAAAGCGGGAAAAAGAACGACGAAACCCTTTTTTCTTTCTTTGTCAGCCCGACTTGAAAAAGTGCCTCTCAGTGTACCGCCAATATGCGCAACCCAGACATTAGACCAATTGTGGCTGGCCCCACAGTTTTCCAGAATGCCGTGTCATAATGTTGATACCGGCTTCCTGCGACTACGGCAACTCCGCGTAGCTCCGAATACGCGCAATTGGAGCTCTCGAGCTCGATGTCCCGGGTCGCTTCTGTTTGTAAACCGGCTGTTTTCGTCCGGGCGGTGGCTTATTTCTAACACCCCCCCCTTTACTAGATCAAATCCAAATAAAAGCTCCATTGAATGAAATCCACTTCTCCTCCCCGAACAAGGATCAATGGTTCGGGGAAAAGCCTATTCTCAGTGATGTCAAAAAAACGGGGAAAAAGCCGTAGTTCGAAACTCGCGTTAGCTCGTTTTGGACACCTTCTACTTTTGAACAGTCCTCGCCCCGGAGCCGTAGCGACCGCAAGAAAGGTGCACTGGCAGCTCGTAGTCGCGGCAAACGCGACTAGACGAAGCAAAGAAAGAAAGATAGCCATGGAACGGAGGCCTACAACGTGCATGCTTTCGTTGAAGGCTTCACTCAATTAATGAAGGAAACCTGCGCTCCTTACAAACCTCGAATCGCCATTAAAGAAACCTGCTCCTTCTTTTACCTTACAAATCTCTATCTCTTCAAGCTAGATAGAACATAGGGACTGAGTCCTAGAAATGCTGTCTTCCTTGCTGGCTGGGGTTTAAGGTTAGGCTTTTTATCACCTTCTCTATCTCCTGGGGATTCTTGCAACGAGTGGATCTAGTTTGCTTACTACAGTACAGCGCGGGCAGGAAGGTTAGCTGCTTTACCTCTGGTTGAACGTGGCAAGAGAACAGACCAAGTTAAAGCCAAGGATAGCTTATAATCTTCACTATCTAGCAAAAAGGCCCTTTTTAGGGTTTTGGCCTACTACTACTACTAGAAGGAGGGGAATTACTTAAATAGCACCAGGCAGGGTCACTCTTTCACCCAGGGAAAGCTCTAAGAACCAACACAGTGATTAGATAGCGCGCTTCCTCTAAGCTGGTTTAGAAACCTTCCCATACTGAATAGCTTAAAACGAACCTTCCGAACCTTTGAACTTCTGTAACCTTCAACTGACCTTTTCTTTCTTCCCGCTACCACTTTCTTCCTCTTCCAATCTAACTTCTAACCTTTGAACCCTTGCTTCTAGCTCAAGGGAATTTTTTCTACAAGACAGGGCACCAGGGAATTAGAGGGTTATAGGCCAAGCTGGAAGACAAGTAATATCCGGTTTTCTCCTAAACAACAAGGGCAGGTTAGCTATCCTCTTCCTCCCCGTGAATTTGATAAGCCTCCCTTTAGGCCCGCTAGCCTGTAACAGTCTTAGGGGTTTCCCACTTTCCCTGACGCAAGGGCCGGGGTCCGTTACGAATAGGAAAAATATACACCAAACCTTTGAAGGAATGAGGTCCAGTTCGCTATTCCTATTATTATATTATATGGCTTCCAGTCTTCCTCAGAAGTCCCGCTCTTCTTATCTTTCGCAGAATTCACCCTGGGTCTCTTACTCACCTTCGCGTCTAGGGCATGATGTCCTTTTAAGATAATTCATTGGTCAATCCGTCTTGTTATTCTCAATCAATTCATTCAGGCTTCTCTAAACGGGATTGAAAGAAGGAGCTTTCACCAAAATGAGTTTATAGCTCCTCCGAACCGTGTCATTCTCGAAGTATGGCAACAACACTCTGTTCAAAAATCACGAGGCGGGAGTGGCGTCGAAGCATGAAATTGAACTTAGCGGACGTAACCTTGGGTGAGGTGCAATAGCGAGCGACTTCCTTCCCCATAATGCCGCTATCATGGCGCGAAGCGAAGCTTTCGTATAGGAGCAATAATGAGCAAACTCCGACGTCACAAAACCACAGGATAGATCGCTCAAGGGAGCAACTCGAGATAGATGCAAGATTCTTTCTCCTGCCCTTCACTTTAGAAAAAGAAAAGTCCATTTTTTCAGCAACGCACTATTCCTACGTTTTGTCGGTTGAATAGCCTTCTTTGTGTGACCTTAAAAAGCCTGATTAATGCACCTTAAAGCACTTTTGTTGCTTTGTTCCGCGTCGAGCCTTGGTTGAGTTTTTGCTATTAAAAATAAGGGATTGATTGTCATGGTACCACTCATGCCAGCCCAAAGAAAGCGGGCTTTAGCGCTTGCTCTGCCAAAGGAATGAAACCAACCCAGCTGTAAACGTCAAACTACAGCAATGGAAGGCACGGTAAGCCAAATTCTCCAGAACATTGGTCAAGATTATGAAAAACTAAAAGAACTTGTCTCCTTGGTTTTATACGCTCCCGACCTTATTCGGGAATTTAAGCTCTGAACTTTCCTGCCCATCCCTTATTCGAATGATTCAGTGTAATTGATTTTCACACTCTTGCTAGACCCAAACCACGGCCCCTCGTTCAAAGTACCTTCTTTCTACTCGAGCCTCGGCAGAGCTTTTTTTCTCAATTCGTATTCTAACGAATTTATAAAGGACTCTTTCAATATTGCACTCGGTGGGTGAAAATGTCCGGTGCTGGAAAAGATTGTACTCTAACCCTACCGAGAAAACAGACCATTCTTCAACGGATTTTCCTTGAATCAACTAAGTAGATCACCATTTTCTTAAGGGTTTCGTAACTACTGACTCAAAGTGAATACGTGAATTGCTCAGGAGAAGTGGTAGCTAACCGGAAGGAAATCGTGAGAACAGTTCGGTTTCTCTAGACCCATCTGCCGCCCTGGAGAAGGGGCGCGTGTTTGAATTTGTTTTTCCGGAAAATGAGTTGGGAAAAGGAGTGGAACGAAAAGCAGACAAGGTTGAAGGACCAAAAGTAGACAGGCTATGACTAAAAACACTACCCGGAACGAAACCCATCGATTCGCCGTCGGTCAGTCGACCAAAGAAAGACTATAGTTCGCGATTCAAGTCGTTCGCTTCCTATAGGCGGTTCGGAAAAATCTGTAAAGTTGTTTTCAATTGATTCATCAGAGGATAGAAAGGGAGCAGGGATAAGTTGTAGGGGCAATCTTTGAATGGGATGGCTTTTTCTGGATGCCCCAGAAAATGAGGCTCCAACTATGTTATAGCCTTCATGCCCTCGATCCGAACGGTCCTCATTCTCCCACCTGGCATTATGCTCTACTGTGAACAAACAAAGTAAAGGGTGCTTTCAGGAAAAACAGTCCTAGGTTCTTCCTAGGAAGATTCTTATCTTTACTGCCCTATTTGAGAGGATGATCCCCATGGCCATCGTCTGTGGGGTTAGATTTCGTCAAAGCAGTAGCATGGGAAGAGGTCCTCCCTAAATCCTCCGTCTTTACGTGGGGACGGGCGCCCTCATCTTAAAAGATACCATGGGATATAAGCGAAGTCACTCGCACTTATTGAATATCACGTCAAAAAGAATAACGTATAATATAGGTGATGCTGTTGTGGTCTTAGATGCAAGAAAGGTGACGCCCACATCTTGTTCCGAGGTTGCCCTAACCTAACTTTGATGAACACGCTTAATAGAGTTTTTCGGGCGCTGGCGTAAGCGTCTTTCTTTTCTTGCCTCGGTGATCAAGTCAATTCAGTCATTCTGGATCCCTGAC
>NW_023591140.1:1234967-1266258 GCF_014843425.1 Jatropha curcas
TCTTCCCCCTCTTCTAAATATGCGGGTGTGCGGGGGTTTTGGCTGGTAACTAAATGGATAATGTATTGACTGCAAAAATCCTGGAATGACGGTTCGACCCCGTCCTTGGGCCTCGGGAGTGAGCGAGCAGCCACTGAACTTGATTAATCAAATGGACACCCCAAAATAATTTCCTCACTATTTTTCTCTCCCCTAGTTTTAGGAAACCCTTCCTAAAACTAGATAACTCTCTCTATATTTCTTTTTCTTCTTATTTTCTACTGTGTGCTTTGTGAGCTGCAATTCATTCTATATTTATAGAGAATGAAAGACGCGTAATCAACACATCCACCGCCTTCAATCCATCTTTGTTGAATTTTTTTTTTTCAAAAGAAAATGTGCGTACACGTTTTCCTTTTTTCTTCTTCTTTTTCAAAGTGTGGGTCCCACTAGAGTGGACACCGCCACAACAAATCTCCCCCTGCACACTCAAGTGGGGACGTTAGCCATCATCATTCCTGCAGCTAACCGACAGTATTCAAACTTCTCCTTTGAAAGAAGATGGGTGAGATTGATGGAGAAGGAAAGGGAAATTAGGGGTTGTGTTGGGTTGTTTGAAACGGTGCATTTCAAGGCTTGAATTAAGTTAACTCAAGCCGGTTATGTGAGACCTATTATATTACTATTTTATTGGAAACTCTAAGGCTAATTTTGCATTTAGGTGGACAATATATCTAAGTTTCTAAGTTGAGGTGTTCGAAGAGACAAGTCGGTTTAGAGTGTAATTATTACAAATTATAAAGGTCCACCAACTGCGCGAATCAGTGTAGAAAATCCTCCATTTACTCAATGGATAGTGCTTATCCTCTTTCAATCAACAAAATGAGAAATGGGGAAAAAGAGAGAAAGAAGTCTTTATCCAAGAGGCTTTGCACCTGAAATAGGACTAATGAAGATCTAGGGTCTGGGCTTCAAAATGAGAAATGGGGGAACAAGAGAGAAAGAGGTCTTTATTGAAGAGGCAAATTGGACGTAATGATTTATTAGTTTTTGACCTCTTTATTTCTAAATCCAAAGTCCTATTATATTAAATAAAATAATTAAATTTCCCAACTTCAAAGCCAAATGTTAAAATTAATATTAATTGATTTTTTTTAGTATCAAATTTAGTCATATTTTACTCTTTTTGTTTAAAAGTATTTACTAATTTTTTAATTCTTTTTACAAAATCCAAATTTGAGAATGTTTTTTTTATTTGATATCAAAATTATTTTCCATAGACTTTCAATTTTATTTAATAAATATATTTAAAAATATTATATATAAAAATCCGGTTGAACCGTATTGAATCCAATTGATTCCTCCAATTCAAGTGAATCCCTATTTTCACTGGTTAACTGACCAGCTAATTCTCAAAACACTTTTTTTCAGATTCTCAACAATTTGTCTATGCCTTGTATTCATTTATTTTGGACAATTGAGTTTATGGTTTAGTTAACGGTGATTATAAGTTAATTCTAAACCGTAGAAATAACACAAAGTTCGTTGGGTTCGAAAGCAAGCCAATGTAGGAACACACCATTTAGCAAGAACTTCCTACATTTATGCTAGCTTTCAAATTTAGGATTCTATGTCTGAATGGTTGTTCTCTTTGGATCTGTTTTCTTAATGAAGTATTTCCTTCTTAAAAAAAAAAAAAAAAAAAAAAAAAACCAACTGAATTAAACTGAAATTTATGATTAACCGACTTTAACCAAAGTAAAAATTAGCTCAAGTTATTAATTACTACTTAATCAAAATAAAAACTGAAATATTTTTAATTTTTAATTTTATTATTTAATTAATCAAAATGATGTAGTTTTGAGAGTCGATTAATTTGATTAATTCGTTTAAATTAAATTTTAACCGAATTTTCAACCAATCACCGAAAAAACTATAGATAGAGCGTTAGCCCTTTAGTTTTCTTACAGGGCGCTAGCTTACTAATAGTAGCTTGATCGGAATCGATTTTATGATTGAATAGCCGAAGTGCTACTTAGTAGTAGAAACTCAGAGTAGAGAGACAAACAGAGAGGGGACTCTATCATACCTGCTAACTCCTAGGATGAGATAGGTCCTTTGTTTTTGGCAAGAATAGTTCCAGCATTGGCCCTCAGTAGAGTGAGTCTACTTAGCAAACTGACAGGACTCTGAGATCGATTGATCAATGTGAATCTCGAGAGTGGATGGTTGACTGCCGGCCCCTTATCTTGGAGGCTCTTCGGTCGAGTAGGGGATTGCTATCATAACCTTTTTGCCCGGTGTATGTGAAAAAGAGTGACCAACCCATTTATGTTCGGTCATAGCTTGGTCCAAACAAAGAACAAGAGTCGGCTTCCTGAAAGGAGTTCTTCCTCAGTAGCTCAGTGGTAGAGTGGTTGTCTGTTAACTGACTGGTCGTAGGTTAAAATCCTACTTGGGGAGCATTTATAGTTATCGCTTTTTTGACCTAGTGATCCCTATTTTTCTCTTTAGTTTCTAAACTAGCAGAATCGTGGGACATCAAAAGTGGGAAGTTGGTTGTTGGTTTTTATTCCTCACTCTCGTATAGGTGAACTTGGTTCATTCAATTCTTAGGGAGAAGAAGGATCCACTGGGAATGAATGGGAAGACTGGAGTAGTATCTTCATTTAGCCAGAAGGAATTTGTCTCCATGAGCATTATTCGAAGAACAAATAAGAAAAGGCTTATTGTTCAGGTAGGATAGATAGATGTCGTCCAATGGCTAAAGCTCTACTAGCTTCTTGTAGACTGAACTATCTTCTCTTTAGGTTTTGAGTTGTTTTTGGGTGGGATGGTCTAATTTTTCTTCGCCACTAGTACCAACGAAGTTCTTGAAATTTTCAAGGGGGAAGGAAGATCTCCACTCATTTCATTCATTCAGTGCCTATGGCAAGGCGCGACCCAAAAAGGGGGAAAGCTTACTTCATGTAGCCTATTTTAGTAGACTAGGCTGGTAAGTGTAAGCCATTTAAGTAGGCTCGAGAAGGGTAGGCTCGCAGCTTCGCTCAGCAGAAGAGCGTTACTTCAATTATATTAGTAAAGCACCAGCGCCCAGCCTATGGGCTTTGAAAGGATAGGGGAAATGGGCTTTGAAAAGGATAGGGGAAGGGAAGAAAACAAGGAAGGTCACTCCTTTTTAGGAAACATGGTCGTTCACTTCACTTGCTTTCATGAACTCGCAGCCTTCGCAGAAGCGACGAAGGGGGCTGGGGAAGGCCGCAACGACTACATAACATGAAGGGGGAAGCTGTCGTAGAAAAGCTTTCCCCTTGCTTTACAGAGATTGTTATGAACTGGACTAATGACGTAGATTCTCCCGGAACGCTAGCTAAGCTAATAATAGTATTAGTTCCTTCAATCAAATCAATAAAGCTTTTTTTTTCTGATTGATTCAAGGGGCGCCGCCCTCCTTCTTTAGAAACCCAGAGAGGGGGCCTGGCCGGGAAGGGAGAGTTGGCGAGCGGTCAAAAAGCGGACAGGACTGTAAATCTGTTGAAGTTTTTTCACGTTAGAGTTCGAATCCTGCCTCTCCCACTTTTTTGTTGCTAGACTTCAGAGAAAGAGAAAAGAGCAATTCGTCAGCGTAGAAGAGACCCACCGAGCGAAGCTCTTTCTTTTTTTTTTCACCGTGCCGTGGAAGTGAAATTTGTATTCGTATGTTAGGTTAGAGAGTTTGGCCGAACTACTACGATTCTATAGATTCCCCATCTATATCCAATCCCAACGAGAATAGAAGCGAGTCGCTTTCCTGCTTGGCTTGTAAAGTCGTAGTCTTTTAGGTTTTAGCTTTATGTATTGGTCGGCTCCTTACACGCACGCGCCCGCCAAAGTGATGTAAGTATCTCTAAACTTGAATTTGAAAGTGATCTTCTAGATATTTATAATAACCTTTGCACTGAATTTGAAAAGCTTGCTAAAAAGAATAAAGTTCTAATGAAGGATTACAGAAAGTTGAAAACTGAATGTAATCATTTGAAAGATACTTTCATCAAGAAGTTACATGCAAAGATCTTATTATGGAGATAAAAAATCTTAAAGATTGCAATGATAAATTTTTTGAAAATATGAAACACTTTGAAGAAAAATGCAAAAATCTGAATTCTGAAAATGAATTTTTAAAATCTAAGATCAGAATTCTAAAGTAAATTTCAGAATCATTTACAAAAGAAAAGACAAGTTCTAGCTATGATAGCACTTCAAGTCATAATCAGTTTTCTGTTAAGAAAAATGCCATTCTAATGTTGTGACTTTAGAACATCAGAAACATTTTGAAAAATTTGTTAGTCTTGATAAAAGAAAAATCATAGCAAAATGAATGAAAAAGGACCTACACCTGTTGCCACTAACCGTCTAGGACCCAATACATGTTGGGCACCTAAATCTGCATGATATTTTCAGGTGTGCCTAAGGAGTGAACTGAAAATAGAAATGTGGTATATGGATAGTGCTTACTTTAGGCATATGACTAGTGATAGTAAGAAATTCACCAGATTAGAAAGGAAAAAGGGAGGTACAGTGAGCTTTGGTGATAAAGCCAAAGGTAAAATTGTTGGTATTGGTGTTGTAGATTCTAATCCTTTAATACAAAATGTATGCTTATTGGAAGGATTGCATTATAAATTGTTAAGTGGAAGGATTGCATTATAACTTATTAAGTGTAACTCAAATTTGTGATAAAAATAGAAGAGTGATCTTTGAACCCTCTCATTATGAAGTATAGAACATGCATGATAACAAAAATCTGTTTATAGGAAAAAGAAGACTTGGACATGCAAGCATGCACCTTATTTTTAAACTATCGAAGAAAGATTTAGTTCGTGGTTTGCCAAAGTTAAATTTCAAATCGAAGGGCATGGTTTCTATTTCTAGACCTTTAGAATTGCTGCACCTTGATTTGTTTGGACCTATAACTCCTTCTAGCCTTGGAGGTAAATCATATGCAGTTGTTATTGTTGATGATTGCTCTAGATTCACCTGGACACTTCTCCTTATAAATAAGGACGAGTCATATGACCTGCGGAAACAAGTTCAAAACTATGCGGGAGCGAACAACATTTTTTAAAGCAAAGCGCTTAGTCTCTCTTGTAGCGGTCTGATCTTTGGATTGAAGAATTATAAGAAACACCGGTATTTTCCTCCCCCCTTTCTTTTTCTTCTGCAGTGGGTCAAAGTCATTATTGTCTCAACCAAGATTACAGGAATTGGATTAACATTTTCTTTTCCACTCGGGGATGAAAAAAATGAGAAAATTTATACCTCCAAAAAACGAGATCTGAGATACCGTCTGCGATCCATGAAATGAGTTCTCCACTCCTACGATAGAGTGAAAAGTCACGTCAGCTGTGGATATAGACTAGGCTATAATTTTTCAAAACTCTTTCTCGATTGGCCCCAACTTCATAGATCAGCACACTGAGCTCCTTGCTATGGGCAGAGTGTGAAGGTATATATAATAGTATTTATCTTATTTTTATGAATTTGGAGCTTATATAAAATAATCTTTTATTAAAATTCTAAATTTAATTTGGATATGGGATATAATTAACTTTTAAGTTGACCTACGATTGCTTGATTGCCCTCTTTTTAGCTACTTACTAAGAAACTAGCTTCGCACCTCACCCCGAGAACTCAAAGGTGCGTAGCTTGTTCCACAATTAAACAGTTCTGTGTGTATCCTCTCACCTAATTAAAATTAATACCACCGGTTGAAATAAAGTAACTAAATCGCTCCTTTCCATAGTCTTATTCTAGTTCAAACGGAAGAAGTATCATATAACCTCTTCTTCCTAAACGAAAACGCCGCACGGTAGAGTCATCGTCATCACACCATGACGATTAATATAGTATAGTAATAGAAGATAAGATAGAGTCTTACTTACTAGTCTAGTGGCCCTCTCGGGGACATTTCTGCCAACGAAATGAACGCGGAGCCCGTTCCGAATGCTTTTCTGATTTGGAAGTTCTCGTGAAAAGAATAAGATGCTGCTCTCCCTCCCTCTGTCTTTTCTCGCTTTGCTAATTTTCCCCTCTAACGCAGGCCGGGCGGTGGCGGGCGCGGGAGGAAGAAACCTAAGAGAAGAGTGTTTTCTCTTAGGTCCTTCCTTCTTTTTTCAGTGCAACACTGGAAAGCGCCTTCTTTTTGTCATCCTTGCAGCTTTCCAGATTTTGTATTGAACGCATGGCGTAGCTAGGACCTTCATGCGGGGACAACTCCCCTCTTAAGGGCCTCCTTCCTTGCTGCTTTATTACAAGCAAGATATGAACTTCTCTTGTCCCAAAGCTGCTCACTCCTTGAGCTTCTTTACCAAAAGGGTCTCGTCTCCTTCTTTATTTGTTTGATTGAGCGAAGGGGATAATAATCATATTTTATTTTTTAGCTACTTAAATTTTCTACTCACTTCATTTTAAATGGTAGTTATTTTAACGTTTTAGGAGTATAAAATAAACCTTTTTTTTCTAAGCTTACCTATATTTATTGGGTTTAATTAAAATTAAAATTTCAAATCTATATCTCTTTTCATTAAATAACTCTAAACAAAATAGTAAGTGGATTACATTCCCCATGTAAATTCTAAATTTTTGTATTACTATTATTAATTGTTTTCCTTTCATATTATATATATATATATCATAAAAAGTCTACCGTTTTCATTGCTCTCTTAATTCTCAGTAAACATTTTCCTCTTTCTACAATGGAAGCTTATTGCAGCAGAAAAAAATCAAAGTTTTATGTAGTTTTTCAGGAAATAAAGCCTAGGATGGGCGATATAGAAATTGAAAAAGGCTAATTCAATTACTCCATGATCATTTGTTGGATAGTATAATTTAAGTTGTATATATAGTACACTCATCAAACTTATGTAATAGAAGATTATAGTTTTTTAAAAATTTTATTAAATGAACAAATGATTTAATAGCATAATCTATTATTCATATAGTTTGAATGATTTAGATACAAATCTTTGATCGTATATATGTGGGCACCTGATATCTTATGAGGGTTCACCCACCCCGGTTTACACGCATTCCTTTCTAATGCGCCTAAAATTTCGATTTTGCTAATAATTTCAACGTGTTCCTAATATGGTTCCTAATGGACTACATTGGCAACAAATCTTTCTTTTTTCCCTGCAGATTGCTTTTCTATGATCTTAGGAGCACTGGCCGCCAAATGGCCCAAACGGAAAGTAAAAGACCCTAGCTCATAGTTCAATTGGACAAGATGTAGGTTATATTCGTACTGGTTCTCATGTGGAACCATAGGAAGGAATTCAATCACTACTAGAATTGGTACTTTATTTATGCCAGTAAAATGACGAATAGATGCATTCGCATAGTTTTTAGCATTACGCGCAAACCCGAGTGTCAAATAATATAGCGGCATTTGGGCGCTCTAGCCAAAACGAATCCTATTTCGCTATTACCTTCTCCATTACTGATGTTCTCATACGCAGGAATACCCCTGTAGCCGGCTTTTGTAGCAAATTCTAATTTGTTCTCGCCGCTTTGGTTGTGGGGGCTTACTTCCTAGCCCCAGTGGGGAAAGTAAGTGATCTAGCGTTATAGGTCGTTGGGCCGGCCGAAGGTTGCCACGAGTAAGTCCAGTTTGGGGGAACCGAAGGCAGTATCTCCGTGCACCGGACACGTAGCTTAACCGAATCAAGTTGCGAACACGGAATGGGAAATGTCATGCCTACGGCAAAGATAGGGTCGAGTTGATACATCTTCCGTCTACTCAAATATCCCTTGTACGAGTCCAACAATCAACTACAACACAGATTGAACCCTTGGTTTGGTGAATGGAAAGTTTGGCCTTAGGTGTAATAGGACTCCCAAGTTTACTGGCGCCGATCAGTAATACTGAGGTGCTCCCGCCCGGTTGTTGGAACGACCGCGAGCCAGGCTGGGCCTCGATTCAGAAAGATGAAGGCCAAAAGTAAAGTAGAAAAAAGGGGGTTACAAATTCCCCATCTCATTGGGGGCCGGAAAACGAATCGGACAATCTCGATTTGAAAATACTTTTCTATTTTAGTTGGGAAAGAACGGCGAAGTCCATCCGGACCGTCCAATGAAGAATAAGAGGTAGTAACAAAGCGCCAATGGCGCGCGAAGGCGCATGCGGAAGGGCACGAGAAAAATAAGTTGTGGAGGAAAAGCAGCCGAGCTCAATTCCTTGCGCTTTCCTGGGCCCAAAGCAGTGGCAGTCTTCCTGGTCAAAAAAAGGATTTGGGGCCTTCTTGCTTACGCTACTTAATATAGTAAAATCCATTTTTTTTTAGTAATAGATAAATTATTATATGAATAGAAAGATAGTCCATCCATGCTATCCTTTCCTATTTTTTTTGTAATAAACTCTAAAAAATAATCGATTTCAAATGTCAACCGTTTGAATTCAAAGAACTGAGCTTAGCCCCCCCCGCTCATGAAACGGCTCTGCTGCAATGGATGGCAATAGGGTCCGTAGTACCAAGCACTGGAGTGATCCAGTAGCCGGGAAGGGGCCTAGAAAGTGCCTACTACAGTACCAACAACAACGGTTGGCTCTACACATTTAACAGAGCTAACCCTGTCCAGGCCTGGCAGAGCTAAGGGGCTTCTCCTTCCGGAACCCTTATCCCATTTCGCCCAGGCTAAGGAGCCTTAATTATTCGGGGGGACAGAGTGGGAGCCTCGGAGAAGCACTGTTGAGAGGGAAAATCCTTGCCTCTTCATTCTCTAACAGGGTCTTCAACATAGGTGAACAAGGAGCGAGGCCAGGAGATGGAAAGAGATCGAACACGGGAATTAAGAAAGACTACGTTCCTTTTTTGAATCATTTTGATAGAGGGAAATGGAGAAAGTTGACAAACAGACTCGCATCCCGGTCGAGAAAGATGGGTTCCTTTTTCGTCTCGCATTTCTCATAGAACAAATAGCGGAAAAAAAATTCATATTGAAAACGTTCCTAACGCCAACCCCTTCCTTCGTAGAGCTGTGTATTGTAAATGATCCGAACTTGGCCCGGAGCGAGCCCCCATAAGAGGCAAGTGACAGTTGGTGAGCCGTAATGATGGGGCAACTATTCTTGCGGTTCGGAGAGGAACCTCAGCTGTAGTTTAGTACCCCTTGGTTCGGGTGGACCTCTTTCACTCTATTTTATTATATACGCTTAGCGAAAAGAATGTTTTTTGATAACCTAGACATGGATTCTATAATGAACCAATGGATCGTAACAGTTCGGTTACTACTAGGCAATGACTTCCTCTTTCATTACCTTCATCCTTTCTATATCTCTCCCTGTTCTCAGTTACTCATCAAAATGGCACTCAGTTCAAGATAATCTTTAAGTTCGATCAATTGTGTTTGGAGAGGTGGATAGAATAGGACTACTAGTTGGCTCGATCGGACCCTAGCTTTATGCAAGCCAAAAACTAAGCCAATAAGAATCGAATAAGAGGAAGTTTCTCTCAGAGAAGGAGGTCATGTGCTAGCCCCTTCTATAAGTCTTATTTTTACAGCCTTCTTCCATCCGTACAGACCAGGACAGCTCCTTCGATGCATGAATCCGATGATCTTTCCCCCCTGCAGCGCGACAGTCAGGTTAGGTTACCCTAAAGCTCTAGTGGTTTTTGGAAATTTTCAAGTCAGTTTTCTTTTCTGGGTCATCCCTCTATGACATCAAAAAGATAATCTATTATACTTAGTGAATTCCTATACCCTGGGTCTTGGAATCAATACAAAGAAAATTGAGCATCATTGACCACTTCGTTTCAGCACCTTCCTTTCGGGCATTGGAAAATAGCCTTAGTTCCCCGCGGATCCCAGTCATTCGACTCGACTTGGAGTTCTCAACTATAAGGCTTGAGCATTCCATAAAGAAAGGCGGACAGGTTGAATGCTAAAAATCTTCTTCTTCGCTGCCTCACTTCTTACAAAGAGCAGCTTCCTAATCTACATCGGTCAGCACCTGCCGCCCCTCCATGACAAGAACAGAGAGCCAGTCCTTTTTTTCCCGATAGTACGCCCCTGACTGAAAAGAAGTCAAAGTTAAATATGGAAGGGATTAGCAGCCGTACGGTAGACTTGGATGAACTCTCAATCCGAAATGATGACCAGATGCCCTATAAGAGGTTGGATGCGTCTTTCTAATCCATCAGACGCATGGAGAGAAAAAGTGAGCCTGCCCTTTCCTTTAGACCATGGCCGCCTAGGACGAGAAGTCATTGACGCTTTCTCAGAAGGGAACCAGCAATGAAGACAGGAACTCCCTATAAACCAGAGACCCGAGAACCCAGCAAAGGCAATGCCAACTCTCGAGGTGCACAAGCTGGATCCCTAAGATGAACAGTTCTCATTGTCAATCGGTCATCTCGGTCAACTCAATCTTATGCACGAAATCATCTGAAGATCCGTACCAATGATTGTTAGAGATCTCCGATGCCTGTTTTTTCCGGTCCAATAACAGCCTGCCGAGATTCAAGTTCAGTTCCAATGATCGTTTTGTCCAATTCTCTTCGTTGGTCATGAGAAATCAAAAGAGCTAAGCCCAAACGAGAATTCCTATCCCCTCTTTCGAGCCGTCCCATTATTCCAACGGCCGGGGTAGGTATGATGCAAACAAGTGGTAATCACACGCTTATAATAACAAAATAAGAGTAATGTCTATGTCTTTCTTAAATTAAAAAGATTAAGATAGTTGATCGATAAACATCGCCGAAAGGTGCTTTTAAAAGCCTTTAATCCCATCTCCTTTGTTTAAGTAGAGACCACTATCATACGCTCGTAAACGTTGGTCGAGTCCTCCCTTCAGTCACTTACTTCTTTCATTTAAGGAATAACGGCCGGTAAGGAGAGGAGAAAGCGACTTGAGTCATTCCTGTCCCCATCTTCAACCGTCTCGCTTAACTAGATTGATTTTCATCGATCTTTCCTCTACTAGAAAGAAAAATCAGAACAACTATGAACTTATTCTCGAAGAGTTCAGGGCACTGACTGCCATCATGGCCTGAGTTCGAGCTCCCCCGTGTCCACCAATAATGACACAGTCCTACTTCACGCCCACAATTTTGACGCAATTCCTCACAGGCAACCGGGACCCCGTCCATATGAGCTTACAGTGTCAGAAATCAGACAGTCCCCCTTGCCTATCCAGCTTCAACCACCACCCTTCAATCACAAGAATCCACCGGTTAAGATCCTACCTCTTATTGCTTCGACCAAACTCACCCGAACCCTCCCAAAGATCACAAACAAGTTTTGTCTTCATGCGCAACATCGGAACGCTCCCTCCTCTCTCTCTCTCTTTCCCTGGTTGGTTTTACGCAAGGGGAGGGGATCTAGCCATCTACCTAAAATGGGTCCATGAAGGTTTGTCGTTCCTCCCTGAAGAAGCTAGAAAGAGTCGTAGCAGCGGTTGTCAGGTTACAGTCGGGGTCCTCTGCTGGTGTTACTTGGAAGGTTGTCCTCTGGTTGCCATGAAGTGGCAGGTCAAAAGCAGGCCTAGACTTCTGCTATCTCTAGGGCTCCTCAGGCTAGGCTAGCACGCTATTACTATAAATATAGAAGAAGATGATTCCCAGCTACTTGACCCGGCAACCGCCACTCCTTAGGAGGGGTAGATGCACGCGCATAAGCGGGGATAAAATATAAGGTTAAATTAAAGAGTCTGTGATAAACATGGATCTACAGAGAAGAACGGACATGATAACAACTAGAGGGATTCCAAACATCTCCCCAATGGCCTTGCGCCCTTGAATAACAGTCCTACCTTCTCAATGCCTGGGAAGACCTATCCGAAGAATGAGAAGAAAGTGTGACTTTTCCGGCTTGATCAACGCCCAAAAAGCCAGGAGTCCTAAAGCCGGGCTTCCTTTGCAATCTTCCATTGAAGTCAACGCTTCCAGCAGCTATAGAAGCTAGAAGCCATGAACCGGTGTTTGCCTTTCGCTTACCTTGGAAGGAACGCCGCCCCCCTCATACTTACGACTTGAAGGTGCTCTGCGGCAGGTTCCACGATTCGTTATCAAAGGAAGGTATAGGAAAGGGAAGGATACCAATGAAAAAAAGTTCAACTCGAATCAATTTCATTGCCCTTTGTTCCCGATTTGTTGGTCTCCGGTCGAGAATATCACAGTGGGGAGGGACCTGTAAAGCCAGAAGATAGCTTTTATCAAGTTGAATAAACTGGTAAGCGTTGTGCCCGCGAGTCGTGCCTAGCCTGTCCATTAGTAAGCCCGCCAACATTCTCTTCTATTATCTTTCTTATGTTCAAGGGAAAGGTCTAATCAGCATTCCAGAAGTTGCAACTTCTTTTCTTTCGATGTTGGTCCAGGCCCGTATCTTGGCATTTCAGTTGAATTGAATGTTGGCATTGGGCATTGAAAGTAGCAAGGCCCAATCCATCTGGTAAGTAAGCTTGTTCTTAAGGTCAAAAGCTAGTGTAAAAATATGTCCCTTTCTCGTCCTAAGCCCTAAAGTAACTGTCCCCCTATCCTCTTAGAGTTGAATTAGAGTGAAGAAGCTGTAAATCCAATCCTTTGCTTCGAATCACTTGCCTCACCCTCTTCGAAAGGATAAAACAATATCAGTCTTGCTACCACTTCCAACAAGAAGCTCATGGACTGCCTCGTCACACAATCCATGGATAATCTCACAAAATGGAACGGAAGCCCACCTCTCAACAACGTGTCAGTAAAGGAAATCCCCCAACGAATTCTATCGTACGCCTTTTTTTCCAATCAACCTTAAGGACCATAGCCCACTTTACCTTCCTTTCTTTCTCACAGGAATGAAAAATTAATTTTCCTGGCGATATAATATTATTCCGAAATCTTCCTTCCGTGGAACAAAACTAGACTGCTCACACCAATAACCCACACCACATGGTTTAAACCCAATCGTTTCGCCAATCAGCTCGTTATGATCTTGTACAGTGACCGTAAAACATATAAAACTAATGGGCGGAACTGTTTAATCATGACAGGAGCATTTAGGTATTAAAAGAAATTAAGGGCAATTCAATTCTGGCATCCAATTTCCTTCCAGAAAAACACGCAACACCGTCCTCATAAAACCGAAGGAACCAACATCCTCCCATTTTTTTTGATAAAAAGCCCGCCTGCAAGCCCATCAACGTCCTGGGGCTTTTCCAAAGGCTTCCAAATATCAAATAAAGCCGTCTTCACTTCAGCTAAACTCACTGGCTAACACAAAGTCTTCCAAAGCAAACCTCTGTAACTCGAGGAAAAAGCACCTTGATAGAAAGGCAGGGCTGTAGAAACCTCCCTCCTTAATAACTTCTCATAGAACTATAAAGCCCAACTACTCCGAAGAGAACTCTGGTCATCAAACCCACTCCCATTGGCATTCTTAAAGCATTCCCCCCTCTTTCTACGTCTCCTACAAACTGTTTTTTAAGGTGGAAAAAAAGCAGTATAGCGATCCCCTCCCTTGATCCCACTCTTTCCCTAGATTTTTGAAACCACATGTATCTCCTCTTGCCCCATCCCCTTCTCCACGTTCCTCTTGATTCCGCTCAACATTTGAACATCCTCATCAAACTCCAACGTCTCTCCAAAGCTCTCTGGACTCCCTCAAGTTATTAAGCAGTTTCCTTTTTCCGGCACAAAAATGTTCCGAACACATTCCTTATTCAATCACTAACACCTTATCCCAAAAAGAATTAAACAGTATTCATAAATATCGCTCTGGTTTCCCAAAACTCCTAAAACAACTTTTTCTTTTTTTTGTTTTTTTTTTTTTTTTCATTTTTAGTGAATTGGATATATGGAATCAGGGGCGGAGCTCCTTTGGAGCCTAAGGAGGCCGTGGCCCACCCCTCCTAAAAAAATTTTCTTATGAAAATGACAATTTAATTCTTCAAAATATAACAAAAGTTATATTTTGGCCTCCCTAAAAGTTTAAAAAAAATTTCATTTGGCTCTCCCAAAATGATTTCCTAGTTCCACCTTTGTATAGAATAATGGCTTAATTCAGTAGCATTTTTGTACTGTTATTGTCCTTTGTACAGAATAATGGCTTAATTCAGTAGCATTTTTGTACTGTTACTGTTTATATAAAGGGGTGCGCAAAAGGGTGGTTTGGTTTCGAATCGAACCAAACCAAAAATGGATTTTCTTTGAAATCAAACCAAATCGAAATAAATTTATAAATCAAACCAAACTGGTTGGTTTGGTTCGATAGACATTGGTTTGGTCTAACAATTCGGTTTTACTTAAAAAATAAATATTTTGAAAAACATATCGAAAGACCCGAAAATCGAAATTATGGAAGATTTCCAACTGAAATCGAAATTATGGAAAATTTCTAACTGAAACCAAAATCAAAAACTGAATAACCGAACCAAAAACCAGAAAATAATTTAGTTTGGTTCAGTTTTTGGTTTTTTTCAAAGTTTGCTAACCCCTTTATGTACTGTTATATGAAATAATGGGCTATGTAAGAATGATTGCGTTTCAAAGGCAATGGATGAGTTTCATAGTTTGGAGAACAAGTACGAATTAAGTGTTTAATCTTAAATATTTTGATGATAAATATATTTTCTTTAACTTGAAGAATACCGGGGTATCTATTGGCTTGATGATGTTATTTTAAAAAGTTGGTGTTTTGGATGGAAGGACGAAACTGTGGTTGGAATTAAAATTTAGGAACTTTATAATTACTTTTTAGAAATAGAAGTCCTCATATGTTAATTAGGTTAAAATTTAAGGGCGCAATTATTATTTTTCCTAAATTTAATGCCTAATGTTTTTTTAAAAAAAATTCTATTCTGTTATTTGAATGGATTTGATGTCTGACCTGCGATAATTTTATCAATTAAATGTCTGTGTGCGCTTGTTTTTGGCACGTATGGCTTGCAGAAATGTTGGTTTGCAATTTATTATTTTTTTTTCTTTCTATATATGCACCACCAGATTTAGCCGCCTTATTGCTAAAATTGCCAACCCAAAAATACTCTTCTTCAGAATTTAGAATCTCTCTTCTCAAATTGCGTGTCTTTTTTTTTTGGTGACTAACTGTTTGTTTTCTCAAATTGGATTGGTAAATAATACCACTCCTAGACCTCCTAATATAAGACCTAATCCCAGAAAGACTAAAAGAAAATCATGTATTAGTCCAAGCAAATCCATTGCACGTAAAATAAGAGATAAAAAAATTGAATTATTTTTTCATGACCTTATTGACTTGACCAGGAAAAACTTTTTTATTTTTATAATATTTTCTATTATTTGTTATATTTATTTTTTATAATATTTTTATAATATTTATATAATATTTATAATAATAAATAATATTTATATTTATAATAGGTTCTTAATTGAATTAAACCCTAAGGGGTATAGATTACTATAATTACAACTCTCTCCCATTTGGCTATGTGCTAGCTACAGGTATAGGTTCTTTCGTGGCGGAAGGTGGAGTGGATAATTCACCACATAATAAAAGACTGAGTTGGAAATGAATGAACACCGTGAATTATCACCTATCTCCTATTAAGAGTGGAATTAGTCTAACTCTTATGGTAACAGGTTGAGGAATCATCCTAATCTTTCTTATGGGAATCCAAACAATGCCTTGAATGCACCACCAGGTTTTCCTCCTCTTTTTTTTTTCCAATAAATGGTCAAAAATAATTTCGTTTCTTTCATTTATTTTTATTTTATTACTATTCAATATTGGCTTGGATAGGATTAATGTATAGATTTTTTGCTATTTTTGATGTATGAATTGAAGATACTATCAATTGAACCGATCTGGATCTAGGAGAATGTGTTACACGGCTTAGAATCATCAACCAATAAAGCTAGAGTCGGACTCCCCTCCAAATTACACCTTTTATTTTATGCTTTCAATGCTTTGTCCATATCATTCATATTGCCATGCATTTTAAGTATGTTCATGCAACAATAATCTGATATTCATGCAACACAAGTATTTTGATTAATTCCAAACCACTGATTCAACGAAAAGTGCTGAAAATCTAGTTCTCGAACTTAATGATTGGAGGATAGTGCATTTTATCCATTGTGGCAAATTAATTAGAGTTATTCATGGGGTTTTTACGTAATATTTTCCCTTAAAACAAAAACAAAGTAAGGTGGTGACTCTAAAACACCAGAAGTGCTCTAAGAGCCAAATAAATGAACCATAAGAGTTCTTTTGGTCTGTGAAAAATCGACCAATGAGCCTTTTTGGATTGATCCGTCCTTTGGATTGTTCCCATAGTGCTCAAGATAGGGGTGACCACGGTTCCGGAATCGCTGGTTCTGGTTCCAAAATCGACAGTTTTGGTTCCAAAAAATGTGGAACCATACGGAATCTAAAACTGATGGTTTCGGTTACGATTTAGAACCGAATGGTTACGGTTTCTTAATGGTTTCAAAACTGACGATTCTGTCCGGTTCTCGTATCGATTTTTCAGCGAATCGCATAATCATAAAATAAAAAATTAGGGAACATTTTTTGTTTAAAATATAAAATAAAAATATTTATGAAATGATTTTTTAAAAAAACTTTAAGAAAAAAAATTTAAAAAAGGCTTGAACTTTTTTCTTTTGAAAAAAAAGGCTTGGACAATAATTAAATATTGTACTTTGGAGAAATTATTAGACAATAATTTGGATAATTATAAATGGGAGAGCTTAGAGAGATTAGAGAGTAAAGAGTAGTAGGGAGAAATAATTTTGTATAAGGATAAATGAAAATACTTGTTTAATAATTTCTTCTAAAAATATAAAATCTAGAATATATATACACATGGAACAATGACCATATTTTGCATTCATGATCACTTCATTCAACGATTTGAGAAATTCAGCCGATCCAGCAAGGTTAGGTTTATACATCAAAAAAATTAAATCGTTTAACATCACCACAATCAAAGGAAACGATTTTGCCTTTGAAGATAGAAGAAAAGATAGAATATATTAATTCCGACCAGCTTCTTAATAATGTTGTAAATGTGAAAATTTATATTAGTATCAACTTAGCACATATGGAACCTTTCTTTTCTACTCGAAGCTATACTGAAAAATAGAAAGAGTTCATCCTTTCCAGAAGTACGAATTGAGGATTATAGCTTTACCTTTTCTGCCAAGGACCCTTTCACTTTGAACTCGTGAGGAATGGGGCTTATATATAATCCCACGCTTAGTTCGTTTTCTATTTTTTTTCCTCAAGAGTTTTTTGATCAATGCCGTGGCTTCAGCGGGCACGACCGTATTGGTATCACTCAACTTTGGTTGCTGATCTGTGCTTCCAGTACCTTTCTGCTACCCGGGCAGTGATCTTTCGGGTGTCAGGCGTTCACCTCGATCAAGATCTTGAGTATTTAAGATTTGATCTTAGCATTGGTAGAAATGAATTGAATTGGGCATTGGCTTCAATCATAGACAGGTCAGGGATATCTTTTCTCCAAAAGACCAAGATATTGGCAGGGGATTCATCCGAGATGTTTAACCAAAGAAATCTCATAGACTGACCAGAGATGGGTAGCTCGCGGGAGAACGAGTAACGAAAGTTATTAAATCAAGGCGAGACTGCAGGAGCTTGCTTCGAAGGCACACCAACACCTGATTTTGAGAAATGCTTACCAAAATAGATAGGAATTAGCCTATGAAAGGAAGGCTAGCCGACCTCCTTTCCTCTACTCCTCCACTCCAAACTAGCACTTCTGGGCTCGAGTGACAATGAGAGGAGTGAAGGCATTTGAGATCCAGAAACAGGGAAAGAAACGAACGAAGAGAAGTGACCTACTCATTCCGGAAATGAAAGCAACACATAGAAAGTGGTCCGAGTTCGCTCCGCGCACCTTTGGTACTTCAGTAGGGCGATTTGAATCTCGCCCTTAGCTATCCTTCAGGCATACCATCGAATCTAGCCTACAATCCTTTCGCACTTCTCTTAGGAAATTGATAGACCTAATTCCAATCAAAAGTACCACTTTCACTTTCAATTGATAGCCCTTCTTTTGTCTTCATTGACCGAGTTACTGGACAAAGGAACGAGACCCATCTCACTCATCCAGATCCCCCATTGGTGAGAAGACTTATTATCATCCCAGAAAGTGATTAAAGAGCACTCAAGATCGAAAGCAGTTAATGATCAGTTCCATGACGTGACATGCTATCGACGCCATTAGACGATATATTTATGGGAAGATATTTATGGGAAGATAGAAACTTCCATAGCCTGAACTGCTCAAGTCTGATCCTCTTTCTTGATCTTCCTTCACAGACCAATCATGTAACCTGATCAAACTCTGGGCGGGCTGCCAGGTTTCGCCTACGCTACGGTTTCAAAAGATTGAACCTTGCTGGGGGGAATTTCTCTGCTTCCTTGCTTTCATCCTCTCTCTCTCTCTCTCTCTCTTATTTTGTTTCCGTTCTCAATTCATTTGTAGCAAGATCATGCTTTTTCATTTACTAGAAGACTGAGTCTAAATCGCTGACCCCAGGGAATTCGGCATCATATCGGTTAGATGAGCTTGCCTCAAGGAAGAGCTTTGATCCTTGCCTAGAACCCTCACAGCCTTCCGCTAGATATCCCATTTTCCTTATCTCGTGCAATTTAAGGGAACGAGACTGGAAAGCCCAAACGGAGCTCAGCGGGGGAATGCTTACCGATAAGTAGTGCTTTTTCGGAAGAAAGAATTTTAGCTCTCAGTCCAGTACAGTAACGTGCTGCAGTGCCTGAATTCCTACTGGCGCACTGACTGCGATCCCTGATCGCTTGTACTCTAAACCCTTGATCACAAACACTGGTCCCTGACCGACTTGGCTCTAATACTTGAGCTCTTCACGAACACCGGTTCTTAACCGACTTGGCTGTGGCAAAGCAGATTAGCATACAGCATCTCCGGGCTTAGCCTTTTAGCTTGGGAATAGGGTTAGCCCCCTTTCCCTTTCTTCAAAGAAGTCTGAATTCACTGCCTTAAGTGAAGAAGGGGGGAGCAGGTTTATAATCAAACAACAATGGTAAAGGAGGAAAAAGCAAATCCTTCTTAAGAATGAAGTAAGAATAGAATCCTAAGAACAACCATTACAGATGTGGTCTCACCAAATGCTTCAAAATGTTCCTTTTTCTGGTCACTAGAGCGCATTTGAGCATCACTTGCGAAGCTTTGGGGGGTATTATAGGTAGGACGACCCTACCTTCTAGCTCGACCTGGACTAAAGAAAGATTGATTCCTTAGTGCAGCTGTGTTTAGGGGGCCCCGAGCGATCCTATCATATCATTAAATTCAGGTCCTTACATTGACTTCAGACCAGCTTTCGCTTTTTCCTTGCTTTTTCCATGGTTAAAAGAGAAATATGAAAAGTGTTCCACTAGCGGAATCGCCTCGAAATATCATAAGAGAAGACGGCTATTCAGGTTTCCAATCGTATGTCTGGTTCACTAGGTTCTACCACTGTAGGGCTCAATCATGTTAGAAAGAAGTGTTTGATCATGGCTCAGAAGGGGTGCAAATTCTAACATCACCACAGTCCACTTGGTTCTCTCACTCCTTGCTCGCGGAGCGCCATACTGGAAAAAAATCAAGAAGAAAAAAAAAGCCCATCCCGTAACCTTTTTTAGAAAGAGGGAGCCTATGGCTCGGGCGACACGATACTTTCCTTCCCATCTTGTCGGCCGTGGAAGGCCAAATGCCCATTTCCACTCTCTTTGCTCGCTTGGGTGAATGTTAATGTAACCAAAACTCCGACTAATATAACTATTTTCAGGGCATACGTAATAGATGACCCAAGGCAAAGGCAATGGCTTCTTCGAATAAGCAAGATGGAGATGATGATAGACCTGCAACCTCCGCTGCTTACCCAATGCTTACGGATTATGGATTTTGGATTAAAGGCATTGACCCTTACACTAGGAAAAGCACTGGCTGGTCCGCTAAAGGAACTCTTTGCTTTGGGCTCAACTCGAAAGTCGAGCTGGAGCAGGTTTGGTTTGAGCAAGTCTTTCTTATAGTCTGTCGGTAGAAGTATTCCTATGCCTAAGGGAAGGGAAGTCAAATAGCTCATGCTCGTTACGAGGTATGAAGTGACTCGTGAGGATTTGTTGTTAGCTCGCTCATTAGTAAGAGGAAGAAGTACTAGAATATCCCCTAATCGTCTTTTTCTCTAAAACAAGAGAAGTGACCCAGCCCTAAAGAGAAAAACAGGAGTCACTAGGTTAGAAAAGCGATAACTATAAATTCTCCCCAAGTAAGATTTGAACCTACGACCAGTCAGTTAACAGCCGACGCTTTCACTAATAGCCTAAGGGGCGTAGCGGAATCTTTCCCACTTCAGAGCTAATAGAGATTCTATTCTAAAGAAAGGAGCACCTACCTTAACTTAACCTTCAAAGATAGTGTGTCAGTGAACACGCAGTGGTTCAGGGCATAGACCTCTTCAGTCTCCACTTAATATGTAGCCCTAGAAATAGTTGACTATGGATAAGCAATAGAAGCCCCTGTCTAATGTCCACTCCCTTATAATATAAGGTCATTTTGTCCCTATCCTTATGTCTTCTCCTTCACTTCCTAAGGCATTCCTTCCCCTTTCATTCACGCGCATATCTGAGACAGGAGGGAAGCTCTTTGATATTCCCAGACTTTATTAGCTTCCACCCTAGGTCTAGTGATAAAGTACTAGCAGATTATCTTCTATGGAGGTAGCTTCTTGCTTGCAACGTACTTGTGCTAAGGGCTATGCGTGTAATGGCCCCTTTTACGTAGGTTGTTCCAGTGAGAGAAGGTGTTGTGTAATCTCGCAAGGTGCGGTCATTAGGTTGAGGTCTGTCCTGAGGATTAACTTCATCGCCCATGTTTGTTTGTTGTTCTCGTGCTCTTCTAACAGCGTTGTTCCTACGACAAGTCTTTTCGATTTCTAAATCAAAGATCAAAGGGTTTAGTCCTACCTAATCTTCTTTGCATAAGCACCTAAAATAATCTTCTAAAAAAATTAATATTAATTAAACATAAAAATAAAAATAGATGTCTAAATTAATAATAAGGTAATTGGTATTGATATTGGTAACGCAAATCCCTGGCAACGGCGCCAAACAGTTGACAGTGATTCTTCGCAAGTGTACAAAATCGCAACAAGTAATATAGAATGAGAAGAGTATCGTATCCACAGGGATTGTATACCAAGTACCAAAATTGTGTTAATCTAATGTGCTGAATGAACTGCAAGCAGAGGCAAAAGAGATAGGTCAACATCCTAAATAAGACAAGGCAGTGGCCACCGATCATGTTAGCCGACTTAAAGTCAAAGGAGAAGACCCAACGGTCGGATTGCCAGTATGTGCCGTCCATAGGCAAGCCTGGCCTAGCCACTCATGAAAGAGGAGCGTAAAAGCTTTGGTTGACATAGTGACCTATAGCAATATGCGCCACTTCCAAACCAAAGAACAAAACCCACTGATCAACTTCTTAGTTGAATCCAAGGTACGTACTACAGTCATATATATGCGTGTAAGCGTGCGTAAGTCACTCGAGCAAAGCTATAGGCATAGCAAGTCAACTTGGGCCAGGGCCATAGATGGGTACCTGGGACCAACCAAGCTCCCATAGGAGTGCACAAAACGGAGAAGATTCCGTAAATGCCGGGCAGGGGAAGAAGGTGTAAAAACAGGATGATGTTGGACTTAGCCCTCCAATTGATTGAGAAGTAAGATATGGCAATCGAATTAGGGTATAGCTTTCCAGGTTGGCTTCCCAAGTTCTGCCCAAACTTGTTAAGGTACGTACTCAGTCTAAGAAGCGAGAGGAGTGTAAGCTTGTTTGATAGAAAGAAACAAGGGGACTATTAACTTAGTCTTGCTCATATAGCTTTGTTGAGTAAGTTAATCCGTACGAGCACGAAGCTCTATAGAAGTAACGGGGCCTCTATATTGCTGTTAATGCGTTTTCTTGATCTCTTTTCATATTTCATAGGGCTGGTTAATTTCCATATGAATCTTATAACGTTCTTTTTTTTCATTAAGAATCACTTGATCTTACTTCACAGGCTGCTTGGATTAAGGCGTAGATACATTGTAAAGTGATTGTCGAACGTCTGATAAACAACAGCTGCCATCGAGCAGTCCTTCCTTGATAGGCTGCTGGGCTTTCTCAAACAGAGACTTCAATGGGTCCATACTGTGACAAAAAAAAGCCAGACTTGGTAGGCTAGCCATGTAGTGTCTAAGTCTCTGCGTGGCCCATCCAAAGGCAGGCCCTGGCTCGGAAGAGGGCTCCTATCCCTCATAGCCCAAGGAAGGGCAGTAAGGCTTGATTACTGACTGCGCAGTTCCAATGTCACCTCGTTCTATCTTCCATCCGTTACCTTGTTCTTTCTTGCCACTGGGGTTCAACCCTTCCATTATTTCCTGCCGATCGAGTTTAGCGCTTAACATTATTATTACTATATAATATATTAAGTTAAAATGACTATTCTCTTAACCACCCTGCTTTTTTCTTTGTTTTCCGATCCATTAGGTTCTTCTGATTGTACAATTAATTACTTTGTAAACCATTAAAGAAAGTATAAAAAAAGCTATAACAAATGCATTAGAGAAGGCTTAAGAAGAGAGCAACAGCCCCGGAGACTCTTCAACTCATATCGGAGCAAAGGAAGCAAGCAACCTTACTGAGACCGCGTAAGCAATACCACATTCTCAATACCCCGAAGACAGCATGTAGGCTTTCGTTCTTCTCTTGTTCCTCTTTTCCATTACGGTATCGATGGGCCGCATCGTTATCCCTTTTCCTCTGGTAAACTAGCAAAATAGCATTTACCTTATAAGTGGCAGTCAAAAAGGATCACAGGAAAGAAGAGGGAAAACAGAAGCGCAAAAGACCTTTCGAGGAAAGGAAGATTACCGTAGAAAGACTTTGTCCAAGGAACGGAGGGTTTTTCTCCTACCAGCTATGAGTTAAAGCCATTCGATAGCTGATTTCCCATGCCGACCCAATATCCAATTACATGGAGGTAGTGTAATGCGACGTTAAAGAAGAGTTGGCAGGGCAGAGAAAGACTGATAGCTTATTACCGGAGTAAGGCGAGAGCACTAAAAGATCATTCGTTGATTTCCGCCTATCTATGAAAGCAAGAAAGCTAAAAGCTCTTCCCTCGGTCTTGCTTATATTTTTTTTTTATTGCCTCATCTCCATGGCGCCGGCCTATGCCGGCGGGGTTTCCTTGGAGAAGGTGGCCATTTCGATCAAAACAGAAAGTGAGAGTGGTGCTCTAGCTCCCACTGAGCTCTTTTCCTCATCGGCTAAAACTTCTACTAAGATTGAAAAAGAGTGTAGACTTGTCTCCAAGGTGCTTAGGATTTTCCACAAAAAAAGGAATTCGTACTCATCGCCACCAACTACCCACTACCACGGCTCAACAATATAACGGAAAGATGCTATCTCTTCATGGCATTGCATTTTCAACAACCACATTCACGACTCCCTGCGGGAAGTCTAAGGTTGATCCCTGCTTTGCTAGTGAACTATTACTTAATTGGTATTTGGCAAAACTGACGTTAAGCATATAATATAGTATGCATATAGGATTACTCATTGATGTATCTTATCAAACTAACTCTGTCTTAGCCTAGCCTTAACACATACCTTGCATTAATATGGTCAAAATTTTAAAAAGTTAGTTATTGAAGGAATTATTTTGAAACAGTTTATTCCCCGTAATTGGGGTTGCCATTTCAACCCTGTTGACTCAAAATTGAAGAGAAACTAAAATGGAGGTATAAACAAACTAAAAGAGCAGTATCCTATTCTATTCTCTTGTTCAGGCCGGGGATTGATGCTTCTAAGCAACCTTAGGGTATCATAATAACCATTAAAGCATGTAAACAGGCACTCTTTTCCACTAGTCATTTCAAAGAAGATAAAAGGGAAATCTTCCAATCAATTCATTCCAGTTTTCTTCCCACTCGTTGGCACTCTAATGTGAGAGGAAAAGCGCTTAGAAAAAAAGAGAGGTTCAAAGCCCCTCACCCTATTTAAGCTCCTTGCCGCCCCCTAGTTTGAGTTAACTGTGTGGGCATGCCCCTACTGGACACTAAAACTATATTCGCTACTGTATACTGGCGGAAGGCGCAAGGGAAGACATACTAATCAAAGATGTATTTTCAAGTGATTCACTCTCGGGAGAGAAGAGAAACTGAGAATCTTTTTTCACTCGCGCAGCCCTATTATCTGCTTTAGCCCAAAGACATAATAAACCACCTTCTTATCCATAAGAAAACTTCCAACCCAATTCCCAAGAAAGAATAAAGGATTTGACGATCTGGTTCTTGATTAGAACCAAGAAAAGGAGATTGAACGGCGAGGCCTGTGCCGGAACTATGCGCCGTCGTTAAGGATAAGAAATAATGTGAGCGGTTGAAACTGTAGTGACGAAATTTTATCCACTGGAATTGACGGACAAAATAACATACCTGGTGAACTGCTGTATTTATAGTTAACGGGCCCAGTGCTTGTGCCTTTTCTACTCTGGCGCGTAATTCTTGAGGCAATCGCCACGTTGGCACCCTATGAAATTGTCGACCTTATTATCAAGGAAAAGAAGAACCAACAAAATATTTGTTTTTTAAATTAGTTGTTCTATATTTTCGCGCTCCGCAGAGGGTAAGAATCATTAAACTTATTCCCGGAGTGCGGAATAAGGTGGCATCTTCTCGGCAAGCTCGGTTTCAAGTAGTAATATTCGGGCTTCTTGTGCGCTAGCATATAGATATGCCAACTAGCCGTTCTTGGTTGTTGTAGCGCAGTAAGTTTGCAGAACGGGATATTTCCTGTGCTGTTATGTATCCCGGGGCTTCGATCTTCGGACCCACCTCCTTTTTAAGAGTAAAAAAAAAATTCCGCATAAGTTTTTGATGGCCTGTCTAAGGGATTTCTCCTCCTATTTACTTGACGAATATTTTTATTTTCCCAGGACGTACCAAAAGATTTTTGGGATTTTTTTTTTTCCACAAGAAACCCTTTTCCTTTTAGGTTTTTGTGAGGAAGGGCTCTGTCACACGGGCGTATGAGGCCCAGCCTCCTCCGTCCCCATTCTTTTCCTAAGATCCGTCGATTTATCCGTCGTGGTCAGAGTCTCGTACTAGCCTCGCCCTATCTAAGTAAGCGGATGGAAGATGGCCTTCACATAGCTCTCTCGCTTTTGGTAGTAGCATTTCTTGCTAGGATCGGATTGAGAGTGACTTCTTCCGCTGTCTATGTTTTTTTCAAAACATTTCATCGGTGTCTACATTTTCTTCATCTGCAGCCAGTTGTAGGCTTGCTTCCGCCACAGGCTACTATCTCGGCCTTTCATTGTGATTCTTTAAAATTTGTTATTTTTTGAAGCGGGGGCATAACCCATGGTACCACGGCAATTCCGTTTTAGATCTATTTCAGTTGCCAAGAAATGGATACTATGGGCGAACTCTCCGTCATGAAGTGAGTTAAAGTAAGCTAACTTTATAGGTCATTGCCCAATTTGGGATTTCCTCATTTATGGTTAACCGGCCGTGGAAGCTTGAGCTTTTACTCGAGAGGGTGCTTCTCGGGGCCAGTGAATTATCGCTTATTCTGTGTCTTATCAGTGTGGTATACAATCGGATTACTACCCAACGAAAGGATCTTTATACTGGAGCCCTTTTTCTAATTATTTCTTTGCTCCCCTATCCCTACTAGCGGGTTGGTTACACTTACAAACCGAAATGGAAACCCGAGCGTTTTCGTAGGGCTTCAAAAAATGCCGAAATTCCGCGTCTCAAATCATCATTTGTCAGGGATTCATTCGGAGTAAGTTCCTTGGCTTGGACAGGCCCATTTATCCATGTCGCTATTCCGCGCCAGGGGGAATACGTTCGATGGAAAAAATTTCTTTAGATTGTAGTACCGCATCCCCAAGGATTAGACCCGTGTTTTACAGTCAGTGGAATCTTTTTATGCCAAAATCTGATTCAAGTTAGTCATGTTATTTGGTACCTCTCAAGGAGCAGGAACTGCCATTTCTAACCCTTCTCGGGGGGTTTACCATCCACAAACAAAAAGTTTATGGCTGACCGATATTGCACACCATTCATTTAGCTATTGCATTTCTTTTTCTTGCTTGTCTGGTCCATATGTATAGAACTAACTTCGGGATTGGGCACAGTATAAAAGATCTTTTAGAAGCCACATATTCCTCGGGGGGGCTCTTGGGGCTGCGCAAGAAGGAATTTGTTGGAAACCTGTTTTTTAAAACCTGGAATGGAAAAAAATTTCTTCATTTGTAGTCTAGGCTTTGCTTGGCATTGGGCTCCTTTAGTTAAACTTTCATTTTTTAGCCTCTCACCTTCTCTAGAGAAGCGAAACTCGAACGGATAGTATGACGATCAATGGAATTTTTGACCCGGCGGTTCCTGCTTGGTCAATTCCTGGAAAGGCCCCTATTAATGTAATGCCATAATATAGATCAACCTTGGCAAGAAGCGGGACTTCAAGGGGTTCTTTCTACAAACTAGATAAGTGCATGAAGATATTCACAGTGGAAATGTTCACCCGGAAATGGCTGAAAACAGCAGCTCGCTCCCAGGGTGAGCTGGAAAGGCTTAGAATAGTCCACCTATACTATTAATTACGTCACTATCTTTTCTTGTGTCCGGAACGAGCTTGGTCTGTGTGCGCTCGAGCTTCAAGGAAAGACCTTTTCGGACGTAACTTTCAACTTCAACGAAACAACTCCTAAAGGTGGTGGTTTTTTAAAGGCTACGGCTTTGGCACTCCTCCTAAATAAAACCTTAATTTAAAAGAATTGATGTAGCACGAAACGGCTTAAAAAGAACGCCACTTATTCTTTACTAGCTACGCTGTTATTTTCACGCCTCTTAAGGGAATTAGAAACATATTACCCAATTCAATCAATTTCCTTCTTAAAGTATATCTTTACCTGTCTCCCTTACCATCAGCTCTTAGCTCAGTTATTAACAAGTTTAGTATACACGCATTTGTCGGATCAGAGTGCTTTGTGATCCGTTTTCGGTTACTTCTTTTGGTCTACGACCTAGCGCTGTTAACATTACGGCCAACCCCGCATGTCAAACCAATTAATACGTCTGTTGCCAAGTGGTTAACCCCTTAACCTCGATAGCTCTTTTTTTTTATACGAAAACTTACTTTTCTCTACGCCTACAAGTTTCTAAGTTGGTGTTTAGCTCGGAGGTAGTCCCGCCTATGGCCTAGGTTCTTAGCTAGGCATCTAGCTCGTTTATCTTCCGTTTCGTCCAAGCAGTTTGATTCTATTCGTACCGGCTGTCTGACTCCATCTTTGAGTGAGAAGACGTATGCCACGTGCGTCCCTCAAAGCCACTGGTCTTTTCATAAGTCAATTGCATTGATCATTTCAATCAGAGTTCGGGGCTCTCTTCAAGGATGAGGTGACCGCTAGGCGATCTAACATGTATGATAGGAGTTAGCACACTTTTAAGCGAAGCTGTCTTGAGGGAAAGAAGGGTTAAGACCAAAACATCGAGGCAGCTTCAGCATCTGATGAAGCCTAGGTATCCTTTTCTATTAACGCAAACGGCATAGAATTATAGACATCAGACTGTTCAGTCGCCAGAAAAAAATTAGTTGATATTTGTATTCTTCGGTTATGAGTATGATTTGCTAAGGACCCACTCTTTTGTTATATATCTATCAACCTGTCAAAAAGCAGGATTCGCTGAGGCCCTAGACTCAACACTAGAATATAGTCAGAAGGCTTATCACCCATACCAGTCTAACCTCCTACGATAACAAAAAAGGGTAGGAGAATGGACACGGGAATACCAGACCGGTCAAGGATTACGGATACCAAGGATGGAAGTTGGCTCTTGAGTCGCCAGCACTCAGATTAAACTTTGAGTGCCAACGGTACACTGCTTTATCTAAAGCGCGCCAGTAAACAAAAGCCAAAAAAACCCTTGTAACTGTATCACCAAAACGCACGAAGTTACAACCGCAAGGCAGACTTCCCATACTCTAATCTACTTAAATTCTTTACGGAATGATGAAAACCTATTCTAGGAGCAAATCCCTTTCTCACGTACCAAGTAAGGTTGCTATTGTAGTCTATCCTATAAGATCTTCGCTCCTCTCTCTATCATCGAGTGACTTTCACTTCCTTTCCGCGAAACTGGGGGCTGTCTTCTTGAAAGAAAATACCTGGTCACATTGCTAGTCGAAGAAGACTTTCTTCCGAGACAAGGGCAAAACCGATCTACCGTTACGCTAACGCCAATTCCCTCCTTATGGGGCAATCGAAGCTACCAAACAACAGCAGATCGAAGACAGTTCGCTACTTCCAGCTGCTTACTTGAATGAAAGACTTGAATGAAACCAGTATCATCCAATCCAAGCCGATCCAATTCCATTCCGAGCGGCAAAGCGAAGAAACGACTACACCGAATTACTGCGATGTCAAGCCTTAGCATCGCAGCCTTTTCCCCCTCGACCACACGAAGCGAAAGCCCCTTCCTTATATGGAATCCGGGGACTGGCCCTGGATCCCCGAATAGCCTCACCTGAAAACTGGGAGACACACTAAGCCACAGCGTACCCCTCTCGCCCGTCGTATGCTATGGATGGTTCACACTAGCCCCTCGATGCCATGGCGGGCATTCCCCATTGACAGTTCCTGAAGTCATTCTTTTGGGAGATCCTTAATTCTGGAAAAGAAGAAAGGGCATCAATGCTTTTTAGTGAGAATCAAAACTAGAACCACAGCTCCAGTACGGGGCATCTCATTTTCTTAAAGTGAGTTTTGTACCAAGGCAGATCATTTATAACAGTTCCCACACACAGATCTAACCCGAAAGAGAATGTCTTCGCCGAAGTCAAGCCCGGGAAACAATAGAATTTCTAATTTTTCTCTTACCCAGATGGTCTTTGGCTGACATATCAAAAGGGTAGGAATTGCCGTTCCCGAGGGGTGAGGCTAGCCGCGGCTTGGTACGGTGGTTCTATGGACAAAAAAAGAGAAGGGCATTGTGATATCCATTCCGGTTCTTGATGCCCCTAAGGCAAAAGAGCTAAAGAAATGTTCTAGTCAAGTCGAAGCTAGAGAGAGTAGATGATAGGTCCAAGGGATTCGCGTGGGCAGAATAATGGACTTTTTTTAAAGAATTTCTTCTTTTCTTGTTCGAGCTGTGGAATCCAACTTTGAGATAGAAACCCCTGGTGGGGGAATTCTGAGTTGGTAAAGCAGCTGCAGGAAAGAGGTGGTCTTTCTCTAAAAATGAGAAATGCCCCGCGACTAATACCATTCTATGAAGTCAAAGAATGCCAAAGTCCACGTCCAAGAATGGACGGGGCGGAGGAAACCTTTCGACTCTAAAAAATCTCGAAGAGGATAAGCAGACCCATGAATAGTAATAGTAATTCCCTTTTTGAGAGTACTTGATGTACTCCACGGGGATCCCTTATTCCCCCGCTAAGAGGTTGTAGGTTGAATTGCGTATTGGCTTGCTTTTTGGAAGGTAGGACTTTGGCAGCAACTATCTGTCCCCGGAAGCAGAATAAACTGAAGCAAAAAGTAGCTCGAGCCAAAGGCAAGAGCGAGGCCCCCGCTCGCTGGACGGCGGGAAGGAAAGGGGTTTTGTGGGCTTCCTATTTATTTTCCTTTTGGGAGGATTGCTTTCAATTAGTGAATGAAGGTGGCATTCTGAAAAAAGTGGAGGAGAGAGGGATTTTACATAGAAAAAGGATGAAAAGAGTAAGCTAACGTTAGTGAAAAGCGCCTTTCTCTTTCGTCAAGGTCTTAAGCTTGGTCACTCTATTAAGCTTTCCCAGCAAGTCTATTGAATGGGTACGAAAGATTGCTATTTCAAAGCATCGTTAGAAGTTCTTGTTTTCTTAGGAGTAGTCAGATAAGATGAGTCTGATTTCTTTCCTTCTATGGAGCCGGATTGAGCTTCTTCGCCTACGGATCTTACTCAAAAGACGTCTCAGGAGCGGGACACATCAATGCAGCAGAGCGCAGAGGCAAGATCTCTATATGGTTGATAGATACCCGAGAGACTAAGTTCCTTTCTTAAGGCATGCCCCTACTCAACTTCTTTGCAAATGCCCAAAGCAACAAGAGCGCCTTATAAGTCTTTCTTTCTGGAACCTCAGCTCAGGGAAAAGAGCTACAGCTGCGGGAGAGGCAAACTTCTCTTTCACTTCATTCACGGGAGACCTACCAAATCTGCCGCATTTCTATAATCATGGTCACATGGTCTTGTGAACATTCAACCATCAAAAGAGCGGAAGGTCAAGAGAGCTGCGTCTTCGACGTGCTGCTAAGAAAGTGCAGCTTGTAGCTCTGAGAGACTTTATGAATTTGAAATAAGCCTCAAGCCGAAGGTTTCACATCAAAGGAATTGAAGGATGAGGAAGGGAGGGAGAATTCCATGCAACGAATAAAATCTCAGAATGCCGCTTCAAACGAAGAGAGAATTGCAGCTAATGTCGCTTTCATGGCAGTTAGCGTTTCAGTCCGGCCTCTCTCCGGCTTGTCAATAGCAGTTCTCAGCTTCTAGCTCGTAGCCGCACAGATCTGCAAGTAACTCGCTATCAGTCGTAAAGCAAACTCTCACTCTCCAAGTATAGCATCCATCTGGTAATAACTTAACCGCTACTACGATACTGTGTGATGCTATACTCTACGTTCAACTCGGAAATCCTATAGTATCGGCATAATGACTGCTATCTACAATCACTCTACAAAGGTCTATGCTAATAATCTCACGTCCTCTGACATCGTCTATATAATCAATATCTCCTCTAGACTACTCTCCAAAGCAGAAACACGGATCTACTCATGGTGGCTCAACACGAATATAGTACGATTCACTATCAGCGGCTGTAAAACATCTAACGGGGCTCTAGTTAGCTAGTATATCAGAAGTGAATACCATGAATCAGACTAAGGGAAGATCGATCCCATCCTCAAAACCAATAACCCTCCGCTTACTTGCCTTTAACAACAAAAGTCTTATCTGGGTTCCTGAAGTTCTTGGAACCTCTGAATCCCAGTCCAGAGCAAAGCAATCAAAGGGAAGGATATCACCCCGACGGGTTCTGCTAGTTGTTCTTAAGCATGGTAAGTGAGCGGACGTGCAGCCTTAATCCTTAGCCGTTGTATGCTAAAGTAGCTTCTTAGAAGGCGAAAGGCGAAGCGAAAGGCCTGCCCTAAGGCAAAGGCCGAAGGCGAAAGAGAGCGTGGACGGTTGAATCCGTAGCTCATTCTTCTTGAAGCCGGTCTTCGTCCTCTCCTTACTCAAACATCTCTCTCTTTTT